>APFE030897716.1:43464-119074 GCA_000404065.3 Pinus taeda | reverse complement strand
GGGACACAAAATTATGGCTTATGGTTTCCTAGAGATACAGATCTCACACTTCATGCTTATACAGATGCAGATTGGGCCAGAAGCGTGGATGACAGGAAGAGCACAAGTGGTGGTGCGTTATTTATGGGTTCCAGATTAGTATCTTGGTTTAGCAAGAAACAGAGTTCGAATACCTTATCTACAGCTGAAGCGGAATATGTTGCTGCTACATCTTGCTGCACTCAACTCCTTTGGATGATGCAGACCTTGCAGGATTTTCAAATTACTTGTACACCACCTATCTCTATCTTATGCGATAACACAAGTGCAATCAGCATCTCAAAGAATCCTGTCATGCATTCAAAAACCAAGCACATACCAATCAAGTATCATTTTCTCCGGGAACAAGTGCTTGAACAAAAGGTCAAGTTGGATTATGTTCCTTCTAAGGAACAAGTTGCTGATATTCTCACCAAACCATTGCCCAGGGAGACTTTTGAATACCTCAGGCAAAAGCTGGGGGTTGTTGATGCATCATCTTATTGTTGAGACTCTTCTTATTGTTGGTTGTACGCATGATTCATCTGGGGTATATGCGTACATGTGCTGGGTTGCGGCACAGGTTCAGGGGGAGAATATAATGCATTGTTGGCATTATGGAGGATGTACAAAAGGAGATCATGGGAGCTGGTCTGAATATAGCTGCAATATGTCTCTATCTCTTTCTTGGTCATTCATGGTGTCTGGTGGATTATGGTTCTTCTTTTCAGATCTAGTTCATATTCAGGGGGATCATGTTCTTAGGGGGAGCATAACCCTTTGCCCTTGATGTCAAAGGGGGAGAATGTCGCTGAAGTTTTTGAGGTTTCCATCAAGTCCAAAGGGGGAGATTGTTGGCATTATGTTCTGGTATGGTTATATGTTACAGATGTTGTACTTGATGGCAACACCCATGGCATGGCTCTCAATATGATGAGAATTAAGAAGTACGCAGGAGAAAAGTTCACGGAATTTTATGCAGAGAAAAGTTTATAAATGTTTATTTCATGTGGAGAAAAGTTCACAGAATTTTATGCAGAGAAAATTTTATTTCATGTGGAGAAAAGTTCACAGAATTTTATGTAAAGAAAAGCTTATTTCATGTGGAGAAAAGTTCACGCACTTTCATGGTTGGTTCATGGTATTAGTCCAACAGTTTTTGATCCTATGGTTTTGGCCCGTGGTATTGGTCCATGATTTGAGGAAGAGCTTGCCTATATAAAGCAAAGGAGATCATTTGGCTTGGGTATGTTTTTGGGTTGGATATCTTAAGATCTGAAATATTGGGTTATTGTTTCAAAAGCTCGATCTATATGAAAGTGAAGTGGAAAGCGAATCTGTTAAGGGTGATCTCTCGAGCGCTGCAACGGCGACAGTGCAGAGACGCCATAGAAGATGCCACAGAAGGCGCAGTGCGGAGGCGCCACAGAAGGTTCAGTGCGAAGACGCCACAGAAGACGCCACAAAAGGCACAGTGCGGAGGTGCCACAGGAGACGCCACAGAGGCGCCACAGAAGGCGCAGTGCGGAGACGCCACAGAAGACGCCACAGAAGGTGCAGTGTGGAGGCGCCACAGGAGATGCCACAGAGGCGCCACAGAAGGCGCAGTGCGGAGACGCCACAGAAGGTGCAGTGCGGAGACGCCACAGAAGACGCCACAGAAGATGCAGTGTGGAGGCGCCACAGAGGCGCCATAGAAGGCACAGTGCGGAGACGCCACAGAGGCGCAGTGCGGAGACGCCACAAAGGTGCCACAGAAGGTACAGTGCGGAGGCGCCACATGAGACGCCACAGAGGCGCCACAGAAGGCGTAGTGCGGAGGCGCCACAGGAGACGCCACAGAGGCGCCACAGAAGGCGCAGTGCGGAGACGCCACAGAAGGCGCAGTGCGGAGACGCCACAAAAGGCACAGTGCGGAGACGCCATAGAGGCGCCACAGAAGACGCAGCTGCAGAGGTGCGCGGCACCACAGAAGGTGAAGTGCGTAGCGATGCAGGCTAGAGAAAAGGAAATTGCGTATCTGTCTTAAGATCTTTTGTTGACTGATATTTTTGTTGATAAGGTGTTCTGGGTTTAGTTTACTGTTATTGTGGATATGGTTATCTGGGTGACTTACTGGTACTTGATGATCATTTGATGTTTATGGATCCAGTATGAAAATTGGATGAAACGTGGCCTTTCAGATTATGTGTTGTGCTTCAGTGTATCCAGTATGAAAATTGATGAAACGTGGTACCTGGAGGAGAGAAGATTGTAGGCCGGCGCCTACGTACTAGTACTTAAGCTAGTACAAAAGCAAAGGGGAATCTTTGGAGCATTGTAGCAGGTAGCAGCCTGCGTACTAGTAAATGGATCGGCTAGTACAAGAGCAAAGGGGGTTGTAGCTCCCGTACTGGTATAAGACTGCACCAGTACAAATATTCTAAAAGGATTTTCTTATTAAGAAGAAGATTGAGATGACTTGCAGCAGGTGGTTTTCTCCCGCATTGGGTTTCCACCTTATATCATGGTGTTCATGTGTGTGCCTTATGTGTGATGATCTATTCTATGTTACTGCATCTGTTAACTGATAATATGGTTGATAATGTTCTAATGCATTCATTGAAGATCAATTAACTTAATCATAAGAAGTTGTGGAAGTAGCATATATGAATCAGAGTTTGGAAATGAAAAAGTTTTATTAATGTGATAATACCGATTCACCCCCCCTCTCAGTATTATTTCCAACAACCACCATTTCCAAAACCACACATTGAAGTAGCTCAAACCACTTACAATGATGAGATACAATACTTCCAAACATCTCCTCTTAAGGTCAATGGTATTCACCATAGCTCAGGAAGAGTATTGCAAAAAAAGAGATTATCCTGATATCATTAAAGGACAACATACAGAAGAAGAAGATTCAAAGGAGAAGATCAAAGAACCATGGGTTGCATTTGATGAAAAGTAGACAACAAAATCAGAGATTGAGAAAGCTCCCTCATGGTTACCATCAAATCCTCCATATGTTCAAAAGAACACTCAGAAAAATGAGGAAGATTTGAAGGTCATGAAAGAAGGAGACATCCAAGATGATCCAAATCAACAAGCTGACCAGGGTTATCACAACTACATTGAAATATGGTTCTAGATAGTCACTAAGCTACAACATCACTCTCTTCCTGAAATATGCTTGAGCCTTTCAAAGTCAAATCATTTGGGCTCTGAAATCCAGGTACATGTCCAACTATACATTTCAAACCTCCACATCATCTTGTCTATTATCTTGATGTGCACCTGGCTCCATTGGAAGTATTCTTATACTTGAAAGTTATTTTGTTTTTCAAGTAGGGTAGGTTAGAAAAAAGAAAGGGGAATAAGAAGATCCCTGGGTGAAAACCTTCCTTGAGGTGCCCAAGGCAAATATCTAGGGTGAAAACCTCTTTGAGGCAACCTAGGTGTTTAAAAAAAAAAAAATAATAATAAAAGAAAAAAAGACATATTGTTCTTTGCAGATGGGTGAGAAAGACAATCAGGGAGCAAAGAGAATATCCAAAGGGAACCCTGCCTCACATATATTCATCTCCTCCACTCCTTACAATGCGTCCATCCATCAATTCTATTGTTTTTCACTTCATTGCTTCAATTTAGGTGCATATTGTGTTTTCTAATAGAATCACCTCATCCATTACCATCACCCCTGCATCCACACACACTCCTACTCCCTCTGTCCATTCATTACATCGTCCTCACAGCACCATCCAACAACATGATCAAGAAAATCTAAGGGAGACGCCAAACATTGCCAAGTGGTAATCCAAGAGCTCCACAACAGCAACAACATCAGATCCAAGAGCTCCACAACAACAATAGCATCAGATCCAAGAGCTCCACAACAGCAGCAACAACATCATATCTTCACTCACAGACACCTGCAAAAGCTAATAAACCATTAGTAGACAACAGAGGAAGAAGAAGAATGACCATCAACAACATCTTTGATCTTTGACAACTGCAGCATGGCATCAAGAGCATGGGTAAGTATCCCAGTCACTCACTCATATGCATCATTTGATCAAAAGTTGTAAAGGTTAAGAGGTATTTGGTTTATAAGTTAAAAGGTGGAAAAATGGAAATTATTTAATAAGTCAAAAGAGAATGCAAGAGTCCATAGATACAGTGTTGTTATGGCAACCATTTGAGAATGCTTGAAGAATTAAGATTTGGGGTAGAAACACCAGTTCACCAAAGACTCATCATAACCTATTTCTTGATGCAATCACTCATAGACTCTAGCAACAAAGTAAAGGAAGGAAATTACCAATAGTTGGCCCACCATAGGTTGATCAGAATTTTCATTAAGGATGCCCTCTAAAACCTTAGTATCCCTATAAAATGGTCAGTCTTTAGAGACTTACCAGTAGAGGATGACATCAAAACCCTAACCTATAATCTTAGTCCTTCTGTTAGTAAGGAGGAGGAAAAACAATAAGAAGAAGATACAAAGCTAGATAGGGATGAGATGGATGTAGAAGAAACTAATACATAGGAGCATACATAACACAAGGAGGATGATGCTAAAACAGAGGAGGAAACTGATGGAGATGCGAAAGAACAACAAAAGGAAGAAGATAAGAAAAATCGAGAGGACAACTGCAGGAAAAGAAAGACCAACTAGCATATATGGCCAGCCTCTCCTGGGAGGCCATCTAGTGTAGGATACCAACTAAATTCTATGCTCTTTACCTCAGAGAACAATGGTTGCAATTTGATATTAAAACACTAGCATAATGGAGCACCATGCCATTTCAAGACTGCAGATAGTTTATTGATCTTTGTGATCAAAGTGCACTAAATGATGGGGCCAAAATGGCTGAGTTTTACTTACATAACATGGCCTCCATAGACATGAATATTTGGGATCCTAATGCAGATCTAGGAGATCTACAATTAATGGCTTTGGAATCATCGATGAACCATAAGAAGTCAAGGGGTGCATAGATGAAAAGAATATTGGCCAGAGAGCAAAATAAACCTCTTTTTATCAGAGCTGAACAATCAAATCCCATGGCCCTAATCAACACCCATAATCTAATTGCAAATGATCCTTAACTGGCACTTAGATATATTTCTTCCCAAGAGAAAGCAATTTCACATTTTGAGGATATGTTTAGGCTTCTAGGAGTTGATAATATACATGCTTGCTAAAGGAGATGGGACACACTGCCACACAGCTTGAAGATCAGAAAATATCACTTCCCTCATAGGTTGAGAGAGGAACTCAACATGACACCTATCTATAAGAAATCAATGCAAAGGTTTAAGGTCAATTGAATAGGCCTAAAACTCAGTCCACCACTACTCCTAGGGACACTTGAAGGGAGAAAAGAAGAAGAGGAAAAGAGGCAGTGGAAAGAAGTAGAAAGGAAAGCAGGCTTCTATAAGCAAGAAGAATAGACCACAACAGAAAAATGGGATGTCAGAGAGGCTACCAGAGCCATGAAGGACAAGGACATTGACTAAGTTGCTCAAAGGATGAGAAACACTTTTAGTAGGGGGCGATGATGAGCCTCATCATCGAGTAATTATATGGGCCTTAATTGTCCTTAATTCACCTCCTAGGTTAGTCAAACCAACTATTCTCACAAATTATTGCATAGTTTTGATTATATTTTGTTTATGAGATGAGTTAGAGTTGGATATTATGCTTTGTGGTCTAAAGTGCATGTAATGCAGGAATAAAGGATAAAAGCAAGGAAAAATGCAGGCATAAAGGATAAAATCAAGAAACTATGGCAAATAGCTTGGTCAAAAATCAGATGGAACAAGGGAGAGTAATTATAGGAGGTAAATCCTCCTCATTTACTACCCCTCCATTTGAATATTCCTCCATCATCGGAGTGCAAACAACCATCACTTTGAAGACTAGAAGATAAACGAGCAAGTGAAAGTGACAGAAACAAGTTTATCAGATGTATAAGTAGAGAGGCTTAGGACCTCATTAGGATTCAGACTTCATTTGTAAAACTCTGTTTTATTTCTGAGATGCAAATACTTGTGTGTAGTGGCCAATCTAGGGTGCTAGATTAGACTAGATTTATTATCAACCAAGGTAGGTAAACTTAGAGGCACATTTCTAAAGTCTATAGACATAAAAGGATTCCTAACTAAGTGTCTACTGTGACAGGCTACAACACTCCTTTACATGAGGTTAAAATATGTTTCCTCTCACCTTAACACTCAGATCACCTAATTTATCTAACTGTCCTAAAGATACAGTGTATTGCTAGACTGAGTTTTCAATCCTCTTACAAGGATGTTATGCACAAAAGCTCTTTCTAGCTAACACTTAAGCATTCATGAAAAATCAAAAGCACACTGAATTTTAAATGCATGAAAACAGAGTCTATGGAGATGCTTTAAAATATAACGATGGATCAAATATTGTACAAGATATGGTTCAATGATCTAACAATCAAATCTTCGAGCTATCACCATAAATACCATTTGCAATAATTTCTAATCAAATCAATAAAATCACAGACATGGAAATAACACTAAACACTATGCACACTACTCAAATTCGAAAACGCTATGGAAATGAAATTAATAGTATACCAATCCATGTAGGGCCCATCCACTCTTCAGTGGCCCACTGAAGAAACCTTAAGCAACGAGAGTATTAATGCATAAACATTGTTGGAGTAAAACGGTGACTGTAATTAAGTTCTGAAGATTGAAATCACATACAAGAGTTCTGTTCTGGAACAATACACAGAGATAATAATCGTAATCGTCCTTGAAACAAAACAATGCGTATTCTTTATATGCTTGTCTCCTATCTAAATCGAATGTACATTCATTAAGAAGATGTTTCTGCTTTTACAAAAGAGTGATTTTTGGTCCTTTCTAATCTAAACCGATTTCCAAAAGCAAAACGAAATCAGTTTGGGAAACCATGGCTTTTTGTTGCCTTTGTGACCAAAAAGGCTGGGTTTGACCAGCATTGACCGCATAACCAGGAGCTTTTGATTTGCCGTTGAATCAATTTTTTGCCATGCATGTACATTCCAAATCTCGTTCCTATCCATTGCTTTGACTTTCCTGTCATGCCACGTGTCACATCATAAACCATTTACAGGAAGTCATGACATCCTGTAATCTTTTTGTTGAAAATTCCTAATTTTTGACATAAAAATTCAAAAATTAACTTTAATGTAAACTAACAACTAAATGCTATTAATTAATCAATTTCAATGGATATTAGGGGTCTATGGAAGAAAAAGATAGACAAATGATGGTGTTTCTAGAAGAAAAGTATGGCAATGAAATGGTACCAACATCTCCCCCAAGCTCAATGATTTAGCATGTACTCATGCTAATCCTGATGTGCTACCTCTATACTCTGTTCCTGCCTGTACCTCTGCTGCTTGTAACAATTCATCTATGTTCTTCTGAGCTTGAGCATCCTTCTGAATGTGGAGCTCATGTTTCAAATTCTTGTATTTCTCCTTGAGGGCTTTCTTTTGAGTATACCATTTGGTTGCCCACTTGAAAATGTCAGTTTGTTCAGCCTTGAGCTCTTTGATTTTCTCCTTAAGCTTCTCATTTTTCTGCTGGGTTTTCTTACTCTGAGTTCTCAACATTTCGTTCTCCCTCTTGATGACTTTCTCCAGCATGTTGGCCTCCATCAGTTCTTCTTTTAACTTTTCAATTTGTTTTTCTAACCTCCTTTGTTTCTTGATTGTAGGTGGTGACTCTTTTCCTTGCCTGTTGTTGCTCTCAACTTCCATTTCAACTTCCGGTCCAGGCTGTGAATGAGCACTTCTCTCGATGTCCATCGGTGCATGTGCATTTGACTCTGGTTGATCTTCTTGTGGCTGGGTCTTTTGTACCCTCCTGGATCTTCTTGTATATGTAGTGAAAATTTTGTCTTGCTCAATTTTCTGGGCAGCTTCTTGCCTCATATTTTTCGTCCTTACACTACTGCTGGGTGGAGGGACATTGCTTGACTTGCGCACAGGGATTTCTTCATCAATGTCAAGCATAAATCCCGAGTGCTCTTGCTGTTCTTGTTCATCCTCTCCACCTTTGATTTGATTGGCAACCAAAAATTCCTTCCATGGTTTTCCCCTTCTCTGCACTTCAAATTCAATTAGAATTTTAATTAACCTAAAATGATACAAGCTTTTGTCCTCATTACCCTTTTGCTTTTGAATAGTTTTGGACATCTTAGTCAAGCTCTGCAAGAGGAAATAGGGTAAACTAATGGTGCATTGCCCTTTTAAATGCAACACGAGTTTGATGTGGTATAAATAGACTATGCTGTAACGACCCTCACACGTAACAAATTTATGAATAATATACACCATTTCATCCCATGGATGCATCAACCAGCTCCTAGGGACACCCTTTTTCCAGTTAACAGATGAAACCCTCGACCTAGACATGAATTGGGTCCATGATTTTTCCTTGAATTGTTTTGTTTTGAAATGTTTTTCTCCTTCAGGGTTGATCCCCAAGGATTGTGCTATGGTGTCTTCTGAAATCCTAAAAGAGAAGTTGCCTATCAATGCTTTCTCTCCATTAAATGTAAAGGAAAACTGCTTAGTTACTTCTTCATTGCTCCCATTAAACTTCTCCAAGAAGGGTAGCCATTGCTTTTCCCTTAAAATTGTAATACAATCATCATGATACTGGGAACTATCAACTGTATTAGGCTCTACTCTATTAGTCATTTTGATAAACAAACTCCTGTTCTAACCCTTTTCGTTTATGCTTAATAATTCAACAAGGGTCTCTTGATTTGTTACCTCTGTTTTTTTTCGCTCCACTCAACCGACCTGGTAGCACCCTCTGTTCTTGGGGTCAGCTTCTTCAATGGCTTAGGCAGCAACCGGATGAATGTCCTTGAATGATGGCGGAGGTGGAAACTCGTGAGCCCAATTACTATGCTCTCCCTTTGTAGCACTTGTTGTTCTCGACCTTTTTTTTTGAAATCACAACGTTTGAATTACTAGTATGGAACGCCCTTTTTACAAATTGAGAATGAAATGGAACTTTAACAACCGACTTGACCCAATTCACTATAATGATAATAACAGAGCGTATTCATATTACAAAGACAGAGGAGTAGCTGTACTGGGTTGTATAAGTACCATCATGAGAACGCCATAAGCATGTATGGAGTATTGGAGTATGATAACTGATAGTTGTTTGCATGAGTCGACTTGGGTCGAACGATCATGTTATAACTTGGCCGATTAAAAAACAATTAATAAAATCGTTTAACAGTTGGCTCTCCAATGGTTCACCCCTGTCCCTTGCTCATTGGTACTTTGCCGATTAGGAAAATGTTGGACCGATAGTAAGGTTTGATGGCTGATTCAAGAATGAGGAGTTAATAACAAGGCTTGGAGGGTGGTGTAATAGAAGATTTAAAAATCGTAGGAGGAGTATGGGGATAGGCTAGAGTGTGTTGGGAAATTATAGGAATTAGGAATGTGACAAGGGTGATGGGTATAGGGGTATTTTTGAAATTGATCATAAGCAGTCATAGTCATCACATTTAACACTAAAATAATCCAAGAATTTAAATGTTAAAAATAAAAATTACAATAATACATTACACTTTATTGGTTGATCAAGAGTTGAGTTGGCATGCATAGGTAGGACTGATCTTTCTTGTTCAGATATGACTAATCTTCGCTGTCCATAACAAGTCCCTCTGAGATGAATTTGGATACAACAGGTCCCTCTGAGATCTGGAGAATGTTTGTGCAGCTTCTTTGAAATCTGGAAAAGAACTATATGTGTGCAGCTTCCTTGATCTTTGGTGTTGATGGAGCCTCGATGATAAGAAACCTTTGAACTCTGTTGAAACTTTGTTGAAGCTTTGATGAAGTATCTTGAGATAGCAGTCTTTAACAGGTCCCTTTGATGTTTGTTGAACATGTCCCTCTAATGTTGGTGCTGGTAACATAGTCTTCTGAACAGGTCCCACTGCATATTGCTTAAACAGGTCCCTACTTTGATTAGAACAAAGACAAAAACAACTTCTTTATTGAAATACTGAAGTGCTGAAACAAACTCTTTGAGAATTTACAATGAGGAGATGAGATAAGGAAAGGAAAACAAAAATGCTGATGCTTCTCCCCCACTAAAGCTTTGACTTGTCCTCAAGTCATTATTGAAGCGATGAATCAAACAGTAAACAAAAAGAACAAGGAATTCTTACCAGCCAAAGAAATGGTTTTCAAGTAAGAATTCCGGGTTAGAGTGTGCCAGAGTCTGGTTTTCACATCTAAACCATTATTATATATATATATATATTATATATATTATATATATATATATATAATATATATATTATATATATTATATATATAATATATATATAATATATAATATTATATATTATATATAATATATATATATATATATATATATAATATATATATAATATATATAGATATAGATATATATATTTTAAATTGAAATGAAATGAACTAAGGTAGAGATACTACAGCTGAAGGCTGCAATATCTCAACCTCCCTTTACTGAGATACAGTTTGAAGAAAATCCTCTTTGGTGACGAGCTTATGATAGAGTTTCAACCTATGGCCATTGACAAGAAAGGGGTGACCTTCTCCATCAATGGTAATAAACTTGACTGACCCATTCTCATAAACATGAACTATTTCATATGGTTCCATCCAATGTGTGGTAAATTTGGATTTATGATCTCTGAATTTAGAGTCAAAGAGTAAAGCCCAGTCTCCTTCTTTAAACTGTTTCTTTTTGATATGTGCATCATGCCACTGCTTCCTTTGTTTCTGCATTAGGAGTGTTGTCTCCTCTGCTTGCTGCCTCATTTCATCCAGCTGGTTCAACTGCTGAATTCTTTCTTGTTGTGCTTCATTAAGATCAATTCCTAAATCTGTAGCCATCTTATAAGTATGTATTTGAAACTCAATAGGAAGCATTACCTCTTTGCCATACACCAACTGATATGGTGTAAATCCTGTAGTATTCTTCCACGTGATTCTATAAGCCCAGAGTGCATCTTTGAGCTTCTCTTCCCAATTCTTTCTATTCATTTCTACGGTCTTAGTGATAATTCCTTCCAATGTTTCATTTGTGGATTCCACCTGGCCATTGGCCTGTGGATGGTAAGGTGTACTTCATCTGTGCTTGATTTGATATTTTTTTGTGATGTCTTTAACTAGCTTTGAAGTAAACTGAGTACCTTGATCTGTCACTATCTCCCTTGGTACTCCATACCTTACAAAAATTTCTTCAAAAAGGAAGTTTACCACTGTTTGTTCAGTTGCCTAGACTAGTGCTTTGGCTTCAGCCCATTTTGTCACATAATCAGTACATACTAGGATGTACTTCTTACCTTTGGAAGTTGGATTGATGGGTCTTATGAAATCTAGAGCCCATTTTTCAAATGGCTCTAGGTGTACTTGAGGTTGAAGTGGCATCTCATCTGTAGCTGTTGGCTTACCCATTCTTTGACAGCTATCACAACTCTTCATGTACTTCTTGGAATCCTTAAAAATAGATGGCCAGTAGTATCCAAGACTAAGAATCTTGAATGCTGTTCTTTTAGCTGCAAAATGCCCACCACATGGTTCATCATGGCAAGATTTTAAAATATCAATTATTTCATCATTTCTTACACATCGTCTAATAATCATATCATAACCAATGTAAAATAAATCTCCATTAACCCATGAGTATCGAGCACTTTGTTTGATTAGCCTCTTCTTTTCCTTTGGAGTAAAATATGGAGGTGTTCTTCGTGTGGACAAATAATTGGCCAAATCAGCATACCAAGGATTCACTATTGAAATTGCAAATAAATTTTCATCTGGAAAAGAATCTTCAATCGGAACAACCTAACCTTGATTTTGCAGTCTAGAAAGAAAATCTGCCACCTGATTCTCCTTACCTGGTCTATCTAACACTGTGATGTTAAATTCTTGTAATAATAACAACCATCTGGTAACTCTGCCACTAGTTACTTGTTTATTCATTAAATTCTTAATGGCAGAATGATCAATATGTACAAAAACCTCATAACCAGTTATATAATGTCGGAATTTATTCACAACAGGTATGATTGCAAGCATTTATTTTTCTGTGACTATGTAGTTTAATTGTGCAGGTGTTAGATTTTTACTAATGAAATAGATGGCATAATGACAAGACTCCTCTTTTTGGCCTAATGAGGCACCTACTGCAGTATCAAATGCATCTGTAAATATGTGAAATGGTAGGTTCCAGTTAGGTCCTTTTAAGATTAGTGTGGTGGATAACTTTTCTTTGAGTGTTTCAAATGCTTGCTGACAATTATCATTCCAGTTGAAAGGTGCATCTCTGGCTAGAAGCTTAAACAAAGGTAAAGCTATTATACTAAAATGTTCAATAAACCTTCTGTAATAGCTTGCATACCCAAGAAAACTTCTTACCTCTTTTTGAGTCTTCGGAATTGGAAAATTGACAATGATCTGGATTTTTGATGGATCAACTTTAATACCTTGAGAAGAAATATAGTGTCCTAATACTATCCCTTCATTTAACATCATAAAACACTTTTCGTTGCCCAGGGACAAATTAGCTTCAATACATCTCTTCAAAACTTTTTCAAGCGTTAATGCATGCTCAAATGAATCACCATACACTGAAAAATCATCCATATAAACTTCAACACAATCATGAACTAAATCAGCAAAAATATCTAATACAGCTCTCTGAAATGTAGATGGAGCATTGCAAAGTCCAAATGGAAAAACATTATAAGCATAAGTGCCCCAAGGACAAGTAAAAGTGGTTTTGTCCTGGTCCTCTAAGGCTATCGTGATTTGGTTGTAGCCACTGAATCCATCAAGAAAAGAGAATGATGATTTCCCAGCTAATGTGTCTAGCACTTGGTCAATAAATGGCAGTGGGAAATAATCTTTGAGGGTTGCTTTGTTCAATTGTCTGTAGTCAACACAAATCCTCCACTTACCATTTTTCTTGGGTACTACTACTAGTGGGGATACCCACTGACTGTCAGAGATAGGATAGATAAAATTGACTTTCAACAGTTTTTTGTAATTCCTCTCCAACAATATCCAGTAGCATGGGATTCATTCGTCTCTGTGGTTGCCTCACTGGTTTGATATTACTATCTGTATAAATATGGTGAGTGCATGTTTCAGGGTGAATTCCATTCATATCGGTGTAGTCCCAAGCAAATGCTTTCTGGTATTTTCTCAATAATTGAATCAATTTCTCTTCCTAAGATGATTCTAGGTGAGTGCCAATATTCAAAGTTTTTCCTGGACTAATCTCTATGGTCTTGCTCTGTGTGTTTGTGATAGATTGGATAGGAAAAATGTTGTGAAATGTTGTTTGCAAAGAATGAATGGTGCATGTTTCCTGAAAATTTTGTGCCAAAAGTTCATCTACAGCATGGTATTGGTCATTTCTCAATTCTTCGGAAACATCAGGTTGAGAAAGGGACAATTATACCAAATCATCATTATTATGTTCTTGAAAATCATAGATTTGGTTGATGCTGAAAATAGATTGAACTTCTGCCTTATCATTGTATTTATCATCAAGCCATAAATTGTGTGCTACTGCTGGTGATTGTGCTGATGGGTAAAGAGTGAGTTGTTTTCTTTCAGTTCCTCGTTAAATGATCATATTACACGATATACATCCTATGAATGCATCAACAGTTGCTAACCATGGTCTACCAAGGATGATAGGGTGTCCTCCTAAATTGGATTTTGGTTGAAGAACTAAAAATTCCACTGGATACTCCCAAGAGTCTAGTGAAACAATTATGTCCTCCAAAATCCCTTCAGGAATCACTTTAGACCTATCAGCGAGTTCTAGAACAATTGTTGTGTACTGCAAGTTTGTGAGCTGGAGTGTTTTCATGGTTTCAAGAGTCATCACATTTATTGTGGCCCCAAGGTCAATTAAGGTGTTTGGAACATGTATGTTGTTAATGATTGTAGTGACTCTAGGAATACCAGGATCAACATACTTTTCCATTGAAATGGTGTTTGACATAAGGCCAGCTAAATGTCCAATAACATGAATGGTTTGTGGATCAACTCTTTTCCTAGTAGGCTTTTTAAGGCACAATTCTTTGATGGATTTAGTATATATGGGAATGTCTTTTATGGCTTGTAGTAGCGGAATTTTTATATAGACATTATTTAGCTCATCTAAAACATCAAACTGTGGTATAGACATGGGAAGTTTTGTTTGGACCAATCTGTCTGGAAAAGGTGGTGGATGCAACGGTTGTATTTGTTTATTTTTGATGTCATCATTTGGTTTCCTTTGAAGTGGAGTTTCATTTTCATTTTCTTCGTTTTCTTCTTGTCTATCAACTGCTGGAGATTCTTTGTGAAGTACCTTACCAGACCTAAAATTGATATTTTGCAAGGGTAATGTGGGATATGAGGGTCCCTTATCTACATTGTAAGCTGGTCTCTCTGCTTTGTTATTTGGATTTTGTACAGGTTGAGCAGGGATTTGAGTAGGTCTAGGAGGTTGTGGGTTAGATGGAAGTTGTAATTGTGTTGGATTTATTGGTGGAGGAGCAAGCAATTCTTGTTGAGTGGGTTGGGGTTGATGTGGGTAAACAACTTGCTGCTGAGGATATTGCTGATATGGTTGAGGATATGGCGAATATGGCTGATGATATTGTTGATATGGCTGCGAATATGGTTGGTATGGTTGATATTGTTGAGAGTATTGCTGAGACGGTCTCCATTGTTGTTGTGGGTAACTTTGGTGCTACCATGGCATGGGTACATTCCATGAATTCTGAGCATACATCTGATCATGTGCAAGAAATTGTAAATTCTGATTTGGGAACATACCTTGAGGTGGAGGTCTTGGCTGCCATGGTCTCTTTGCGCCCATAAAATACACATTCTCCATATCTGTATTGGCTGCCACATTACAATTATGTAAAACCTTAACTTTAGAGCAATGAAATATATCATGATTTTCAGTACAAAAGGCACAAACTTGAATATTTTCTAATGGGCAATCTTTTAAGGCATGCTTCTTCCGACATTTTGGACAAAAGATAGCCATCATTTGATCTTCCTCTTCTTGTCTTTTCTTAGCTTTAAGAGTGTCAATTTGGGTCCCTAATGTACTGAACAGATCTGTTTTGAATTCCTCTAACAAATTTCCTATTTCAGCTCGTGTGACACTAGCTGAAGAAAATTTTGTGGCTTTGGATGATATGGTTCTTTTTCCAATTTTTGCTTTGCTCCTAGAATACTTTTCACATAGATCAGCAATTTCTTCGAAAGGTAAGGTGGAAATATCACCTTTGCCCATCAAATTAAGATCATCTAAGTATTCCTCTCGAATGCCCTTCAAAAATATTGTTCTAATGAGATCAAGGGTCATGGATCGATGTTTTGATTTTTGTAAATTGTAAGCAAATCGTTCCAAGTACTCTTCTAAATTTTCATCCTCTTGTTGATTCATCCTAAAGATATCATCTTTAGAATCCTTTGATCTACAATAAGGTTGGTATTTCCTTAGGAATATTCTTCTCATGCCATCCCAATCAGTTATTGCATGCTCACCAAGCCCCATGAACCTTCTCAGTGCTGATGCATTTAATGTTGCTGGGAAGAGTCTAAGCCTATGGGCATCATCTGTGTAACCATATGTTCGACATACAATGTCAAAATCAAACAAGAATGAATTTGGGTCTTCTGAAGCCATGCCATAAAAGCTTGGTAACACAGAAGGAGGTATGTTTTTCATTTTTATTTCCTCATCATGATTGTCTTCTGGTTCATGGATAGGAAATTTAAAGGTTGACTCTTACTCCTCTCTTTGATCTTGTTGTTGTTCAGGAGTGGGTCTTCTTGCTGATCCTCCTCCTTCCTCGGCCATTTTTATAGATTCCTCTGGTGATTTAATTTCTTGTTCAGTGTCACTCGTTCCAAAGAGTTGCTCTAGAGATTGTTGAGTTATTTTTTTACTTTCTCTCTTTGTAGAAGATTCAGGGAGATGTTTCTTCTATGATTCGTGTGCCAATAGGATTTGTCTCTCAATAAGTGTAAGTATTTGGCCTGATTTGTGTTTATCCTCTAATTTTTGTATGGTGATTTCCTCTGCTGGTGTTGTGTGTTCAATCTTTCCCAAAGGGTCTGCTCCTGGTGGTAGGTTAGTTTTTGGATGGGGGGTTTTTATGAATCTACCTTTATTATCTCTAGATCTAGGCATAAGAAAACATGACTTCTAAAGTGACAATTAAAATCAAATCTATGTTGTGTTTTTGTTTATTTAAAATTTTTTATACTTTGATTTTTTTTCGAAATCCTCTAACTGTGCCTCCCCGACAACGACGCCAAAATGTAGTGGCCAATCTAGGGTGCTAGATTAGGCTAGATTTATTATCAACCAAGGTAGGTAAACTTAGAGGCATGTGTCTAAAGTCTATAGACATAAAATGATTCCTAACTAAGTGTCTACTGTGACAGGCTACAACACTCCTTTACAGGAGGTTAAAATATGTTTCCTCTCACCTTAACACTCAGATCACCTAATTTATCTAACTGTCCTAAAGATACAGTGTATTGCTAGATTGAGTTTTCAATCCTCTTAAAAGGATGTTATGCACACAAGCTCTTTCTAGCTAACACTTAAGAATTCATGAAAAATCAAAAGCACACTGAATTTTAAATGCATGAAAACGGAGTCTATGGAGATGCTTTAAAATCTAACGATGGATCAAATCTTTTACAAGATATGGTTCAATGATATAACAATCAAATCTTCGAGCTATCACCATAAATACCATTTGCAAGAATTTCTAATCAAATCGATAAAATCGTAGACATGGAAATAACACTAAACACTATGCACACTACTCAAATTCGAAAACACTATGGAAAAGAAATTAACAGTATACTAATCCATGTAGGGCCCGTCCACGCTTCAATGGCACACTAAATAAACCTTAAGCAACGAGAGTATTAATGCATAAACACTGTTGGAGTAAAACGGTGACTGTAATTAAGTTTTGAAGATTGAAATCACATACAAGAGTTATGTTCTGGAACAATACACAGAGATAATAATCATAATCGTCCTTGAAACAAAACAATGCGCAGTCTTTATCTGCTTGTCTCCTATCTAAATCGAATGTACATTCATTAAGAAGATGTTTCTGCTTTTACAAAAGAGTGATTTTTGGTCCTTTCTAATCTAAACCGATTTCCAAAAGCAAAACAAAATCAGTTTGGGAAACCATGGCTTTTTGCTGCCTTTGTGACCAAAAAGGTTGGGTTTGACCAGCAGTGACTGCATAACCAGGAGCTTTTAATTTGCTGTTGAATCGATTTTTCGCCATGCATGTACATTCCAGATCTCGTTCCTATCCATTGCTTTGACTTGCTTGTCATGCCACGTGTCACATCATAAACCATTTATAGGAAGTCATGACATCCTGTAATCTTTTTGTTGAAAATTCCTAATTTTTAACATATAAAGTCACAAATTAACTTTAATGTAAAATAACAACTATAATGCTATTAATTAATCAATTTCGATGGATATGAGGGGTCTATGGAAGAAAAAGATAGACAAATGATGGTGTTTCTAGAAGAAAAGGATGGCAATGAAATGGTACCAACATTGTGACAATTTTCTTTGTAATCCATGGTTTTTCTAATAAGAATGAGTTATTTTTAAGCTACCTCTGAGTTAACTTCGAGGGCTATAGCTCTTGGGTTAGGGCCCGACCCAAGTAGCCATGACTCCTCTTTCCTATACATGTATGCTAGCATAGATTTCTGTTCTGTTTATTGTCTTAAGTAGTTTCATGGTTTTCTGTTCATTTGCTTAAGTAGCCTTATGGTTTTCACTATTTATTTGCTTAAGTAGTTGCTCTTTCATTACAACAATATAGCGTAGATCATGCATGGTTTTCCTGTTTATCTACTTCAGTAGCTGCATTTTCTGTAGTTTACTTTCATTTATGCCTTCTTTCAGTTCACAGGTTAGTTAGAGAAAAAAAATCACTATCAGGTTGTGTGTATGTGTCTCAGCTTCATCTCTTCCCTATGGGACCATGACTTGAGGAAGGGACCCTTCAATAGCCTCAAAAATATAGGTCTCTGGTTCTCGCATGGGATATGGAGTTCACTTTTTAATGCAATTATTTGTTCACCTACACTGGTTTTCTCTATCATTTTCATTTGAAACCGTCTTCAACACGTTCTTCAGGCATCGCTTCCTCGCCATCCGATCGCCAACAAACCTTCACAATCATCATCTGATTCACTATTCTCTCCAACTTCTATCTCGCATGGAGTCCACCAATTACTTTATGAACTTTAAGTCCCCACCATCGATCTGCCTCGCTTGATCCGACAGCTATCACGTCACCCGATCACTTTAGGCACTTTAAACCCCCATCGTTGATCTGCCTTTCCTGATTCGACGGCTGTTGCTTCACCCAATTGCCAACTAGCTTGGCTGATCTCCACTGTTGATCAGCCCCACCTGTTCCAACGGCTATCACACAATCTCACGTGGATTAGTGCATGAACGTTATCCGCCCGAGAGCACATGAGAAAAGTGGTTTTCTCGTGTTACGTGTTGCGCAGTAAGGCTAATTGCGTGAAATTTACAAATACTGCTTACAACCTAAAGGGCGCGTGAGAAACTACTTACCGCCTTAGAAACCCGCTCCCTCATTTCCACACATTTATTTTCCCTGCAATATGATCTCCACCATCCATCTCTTGACTTCACATGCGTGATAATACCTTAGCCGTTCATTGCTCCTATTAGCCTCGTCCGTCCATCTCTTGACTTCACCCACGTGATTAGATCTCGGCCATTCATCTCCTATTAACCTTGTTCGTCCATCCATTCACTTAAGCCTTCGCGATAAGATCTCCACCATTCATCCTGTTAGTTAACCCTGTTCTCCCATATATCTATGTAACCTCTTGTGGTCCAATCTCCATCGTTCATTTGCCTTTCACTTGATTGATCCAACGGTTCTTATGCATTGTTGCTCCCTCATGTCCTCCTTTCACTGATTTCGACCTTTGATTGCTTTTTCCACTTGAAACCCGATTTAGCCTAAGTTTCTTTATTACATCTTAGTCTAGTTTTGATGCTCTTTACTTTTTCAACTTATATAATTAGCATTAGTTTAGTGTTAATTTAGCAATTTTGCTTAGCATAGATGTTTAATTGGTTAGTTAGGTCATGGTATGATTTAGCATTTCATGCTATTTTCTTCATTACTGCAGTAGAGTAGATCTCTCTTAGAATAGGTTTGCTCTCCTCCCATCAAAGAATTAAGCTTCTTCAAATCCCATAGAAGTTTGGCTTGGAACCCTTGGGGTCTCTTGCCAGACAAAAAATGACAACAGGCAGGACCTTCACTTCTACTTATGCATATAGCACTATCACCTCCAAGTTTGTATGAACCCTAGGTTGATAAGTAAAGTTGGTATCCCTAGGAGTTGCAACATTATTGTTGCAATACCTAGGCTCATCACTAGGTTTAATGGGTAGTTTCCGTGTTTGGGGTTCTCGAGCCAGGTTTTGGTCGAATTATAGGATGGTTAGCTGCAAAATTTGGGAAAAGAGAGAAAGAGGCATGACATTCTCAGTTTTTGGTGTTTTTTGGAGTAGAAAGAGGCTAGAAAGGGGTTTTTGATAGCTCTAAAGCCATTGGAGCTGTTATTGAATCCATTTGAGCACTATAACTTGATGTAAGCACTATTTTTATGAGAATAATGACATAGGCCCAACTATTGGAAGCTAGACCAGGAGACGTAGCCCAAGAGGGGTGAAACCCTTCATCACTTGCTATTTTGTGTTTACTGTTATGGTGGTATTGTCTGCAATATTCTAGAGTTTAAATTCATGTTTATGTGTTTATGAATTTAACATAAGAGCCTTAAAACTCAAATTTAATCACTTGCAATTTTACATAAACCTCAGGCAATTTGATATACAGATCAAGTTTGGTATCAAAGCATATGTTTTCTTTTTGTTGTAAGGATTTAATTGTTTGCATGTGTTACTGATGCTTACAAGGTTGAAGCTCAAGAGAGGAGAATGAAATATTGTGGGTGTAGGTTCTCAAGTTGAGACAAGGACAAGGAGAACACATTTGCCACAATCTCCACCACAAATTTCACCTCAAGTTGTATCTGAAGCTTTAGTAAGCATGTCACATGAAGGAGGGCCTCATAATATGTCAGAGCATGAGAAGGATTTCAAAAAAGCATTCTTTCATATGACCCGTATAGTGAAAGTTCTCTATGAAGAGAGAAACACAATATTGCGGGGTGAGAGCTCCAAGCCTTCAAAAGGAGAGGGTTCTTCTAGAGGAAAAGGAGGAGATGATGACAAGCCTTCAAAAGGAAATGGAGACAAACCACCACCTTCTCCACCTTCATATTCATATTAAAAATCATATTCATCCTCTTCCACAACAACCTTTACTCAAACACCTCCACATACCCCAAAGGGACATCATAAAACTCCCTTATTGAAACTTGATATTAAATTTGATTTGCCTATGTATGACGGTGAAGTGAATGCTAAAATACTTGATAATTGGGTTTTTCAACTTGAAGCTTATTGCAGGATTTAAAACATAAAAGATAATGAAACAAAGATTCAACTGCCTTCATTAAGGTTGGAAAGTGCTGCTTTGATTTGGTGGGAATCCAAAACACAAGAGGATATGAGAAATCATGGTAAGGTCTCAACCTCTTGGATAGATTTTATCGCTGCACTTAGAAGACATTTTTATCGATTAACTTATATGCAAAAACAGTTATGGATTGGCATAATTTTAGACAAGGAAAAGGACAAAGTGTTCAAAGTTATACTCAAGAGTTTATGAGAAGAGCACTAGTATTGGTTGTAAATTTGTCATCTCAAGACACTTTGTTAAAATATATTGGAGGTTTATGTAGCTACCTTCGGTACACTATTATCATATTCAATCCCACAAATTTAGATGAGGTTTGTGTTCATGCCACACATCTAGAAGCAAGAGGGAAACATCGCCCATATGAGAAAAGTGAGAGTTCCTTTGAGTTTGGAGAAAAAGGAAAGGGCAAGTTTATGGGAAAAGGGAAAAATAGTGATTCTATTAAAATGGAAAAAGAAAAACTCACATGCAAAAATTGTTTGAAAAATGGCCATGATGAAGACCATTGTTGAAAACTCCATCCAAAGTTGAAACCCAACAAACTTAAAAACAAAGAGAAGGAGAAAACAATTAAAATTATAGAACATGTCTTAGGTTCTGATTCAGGAGATGAAACCAAGATTACAACAATGTGTTTGAAATGTAAGAACATACAAGTAGTAGTTCTTCAATTTGTTCTAATGATACTCAAGATGATGAAACAAGAAATGAACTTTTCCATATTAGAGTTGTTTCAAAGCATACCAAAATAGACACACTATTTGTTAGTGGTTATCAACCAAATTTGATTTCTGAAGACTTAGTCAAGAAGTTAAATCTAGAAACCATTGCACATCCAAGATTGTATCCTTTAGGCTAGATATGTAAGAATGCAAATTTTTAGGTGATAATGAAGTGTATCCTAAGATTTTCAATCAATGCAAACTTTCTTGAGGAAGTTGAACTTGATGTAGTTCCCCTTGAGATTTCAGGTATTGTTTTGGGAAGCCCATATATTTATGATAGGAGGGAAATATTTCATCGCCTTGTACCACTTGTTCAAGAATGGAAATGTGCACATAGTTAGAGCACATAGAAACAAGATGATTTTATCTCTTATGCATGCAGGAAAAATGAAGAGAATTGTGAATGCAAGTCAAAATGTTGCTTTGTTAGTGTTCAATCATAGAGATTTTGTGAATGAGGCCTTTCAAGGAAATGCATCAAATGAAAAATCTGATTACATTAAGGTTGTTAATGGTTCTAATAAGTTGTTTCACAGTTCTAACATGTTGGCTCCTAAAAGAGGTAAACAAGATGAGGAAAAAGTGCAGTAGCATATATCATTGTTGAACAATGATGGGAACAAGATGTCAGTGCTAAAGAGTGCAAAGGTCAAAGAGAAAGTGCCAAAGAAATTTGAAAAAGAAGGCATAGGTTCCACAAGTTCTTCTTGGGGGTTTCAAAATGGTGCATGGCAATGGCAAAAACACTCATCCAAGAGTTGAGCCAAGTACAAGGCAAGAGACAAGCTAAACATCGTTATGTTGAAAGTGTTTGAGGTGAGAAGAATTTCAAGTTGTTTAAGTTTCCTTTGGTTGACGATCGAGGAAGGAATATGTTTGTTCCTTCAAGGACAATTTATTGTTCTACAAATTCTAGGAAATCGAAGCAAGATGGTATCTACAATAACAAGACAGGATCTCCAGAATCAAGGAAAAAGATCAGTTTTCATGAAAGGCTCAAATTGTTGAATTAAGTCAAATTCCAATGGGTTGAGACTAGAAGGGTGAGGGGGCTATACCCTCTTATAATTGTTTAGTAATAAAGAGCTTTTGGGGTCCAAAATATTCCAGTGGGTAGGAGTGATCTAGTGGATAAAAAATATGCTTAAGTTTCAGAGTTGTCAGAATGAATCAAAACCTGAAGGACCACATAGACCTCGTCATTCTGAATCTGACACAATTTGTTTCATTCAAATTGAATGCCAAATGCTCCTAGAAACTCATCCAAATTATTTTTGGAAACAACTAAATTTTAAAAAAGGCTGTGTGCAGGATGCCCAGTCATTAGTCCGCAAAATTGACTGGTCCTGCTAACTTGGCAGGGTGACTAGGCTCCATGGGCCAATCACAGCGTGACAAGTGTCCAATTTTAGTTGGTTTGTGGTTGGAGGATTTTGATTAGTTGATTGGTTGGAAAAAATTGGAGGGACCACGTGGGCCAACCAGAGGCAATGACATGGCATCTTGGTGGCCATGTAAAAGTTTGTTATGGACAGAGTGGTAGCCCTGGGGATTGAACACAAGACCAAATCTGAACTAACAGCGACCTCCACCAATAGAATATGCAATGTTTCTTGTTTAGTTATGTGGGCTACATACATTTGAATGTTTAAGGGAGGCATATTGGCATGGGGGCCCGGGCTAAGGCCTAGCCCTTGGCAACCCCAACGCCACGGGATCATGGGAGGAGGGCCAAGGGCTAGGGCCTAGCCTAGCCCATGGATCATAACATAACACCCACTTAAACCATGGCTCTAACCACCACTCAAGTTGCCACATGTAACCAGTCCAATAGATCGAGGCCAAGAACTACCGAGCGAAGGAGGGTTAAGGGGCCAGCCATGGGGCCCAGCCCCAGGTCCCATGTGGACTCATGCGACCAAAGGCATAGAGAACAAGGGTAGTGGAGGAGACCAACTCATAGGGGCCAGCCCCAGGTCCCATGTGGACCCACATGACTGAGGGTGCACGCATACAGGGGCTAGACAGAGCCCCGAATTTCGGCACCCAACACAGTCATATGGCCTCCACATGACCAAAATTTTCGGCACTAAGGGCTTAATGTCACCCTTATCTATCCTATGATTTTTCTCACCTAGCGGAATCGTGCCAGGTTTAATGGGCAGTTTCCGCGTTTGGGGCGCTCAAGTGAGGTTTTGGCCGAATTGTAGGATGGTTAGCTGCAGAATTTGGGAAAAGAGAGAAAGAGGCATAACTTTCTCAGTTTTTGCTCTTTTTGGGAGCAGAAAGATGCTAGACAGGGGTTTTTGATAGCTCTGAAGCCATTTAAGCTATTATTGAAGCCATTTGAGCACTCTAACCTGATGTAATCATTATTTTATGAGCATAATGATATAGGCCCAACTATTGGAAGCTAGACCAAGAGACGTAGCCTAGGAGTGGCGTACTCCTTCATCACTTGTTGTTTTGTGTTTACGATTATGGTGGTATTGTTTACAATATTCTGCAATTTCTGGAGTTTAAATTCATGTTTATGTGTTTATCAATTTAACATAAGAGCCTTAAAAACTCAAATTTAATCACTTGCAAATGTACATAAACCTCAAGCAGTTTCATATACAAATCATAAGGAAACTCTTCCAAACATTTTGGTGAATTATTGGGAGGTTTTGAGGCTATTCTAAGGAAGAATTTTGCAATAACTCTTGGGCTGTCTGTAACTCCTTATCATGTATTTTCCATGCCCATATTATATTTTTAATTCTAATACATACTGAATACAATTTCATACAATTTTTATGGCATTTTGAGTTGTGAACCTGACATGTTGTGAATTGTATGGAATTCTTTAACTGAAATAATTTTTGGCATCAATGTGATGGTTTATTTTGGTTTTGCAATATTTATCAAGGTTGTTTGAAGTTCATCTTGATTTATTTGATATTTCTTACAAGGGTTTTACAAGAAATGATAAATTTCAAAATTTTGTGTATTCTAATCATTGAATTCTTAATTGCTTAGCCGCCCACCAGGTCTTAGCTAATTTAAAGGAATTCTTAATTTCTCCTTTAAACTAGTTAGGATTTTTTTCTTCATTTTACATCCATTTTACATATTTTAAAACTCTTCATGTCAAACCCAAGGGGTATGAATTCTCTAACTTAGGATGAGTGGAAATGCTACTCAACAAATGCATTTAATATCATATAGTTTTTCCCTTAACCTAGATTCCCAAACAAATTTCCAATTCAACACAAATCTAAGCTAAATTTGAATATTCATGCATAATTTTGATACTTTCTTTGAAGAACACATGTTGAATGTTGAATATGAATGATGAGTCAATATTTAAGTAATTGTGATATTGATTCTGTTTAATTCATTTATATGCATTTAACACAAAGAAACTTACACTTCCACAAGGATTTAATTCAATGGTTGTGATGAATTCTTCATGTAATTTTACTTTCATGTGATGATTTATAAGAGAAAATAAAATACATGAATTTTGAACTATTACTAGAATCTCTAAATTTAATTAAGTTCAAAGAATAATTACACAGTCATTTACAAAAACCCATTACAAGAACCATAAAATATATGGTTCTATTTGCTTGCATTTCGAGTCATTTATACCTTTTGACAAACTATTATGCCACGAACCAATGAGATAGAACATGAAAGCTTAGGGTTATGAAAACAAATTAAACAATACTAAATAAAAATAGATGGTCATATATGTCAGTTTAAATAGAATATTTCAGAATTCAAACTTCTGTGATTCTTAAAAACATAGCAACAAATAAGATCACACATAGATGTTCCCAAGCTCTGCATTACAATACAACATAGTGTGATTCTAGGGCACAAACAGGATGTTCAGTGAACATGTCAGATATTTGACACATTTATGCATTTCATTGGATATATCTAATGCTATTCGAGGATTTTTAAAAATAAATACAAAAAATCAAAATAAATTTGAAAGTATGACCGATTTTATCAATATTTTCAGAGTAAAACATCAATTTTTCACCCATATGTAGTGGTGAAGGAGTATGTGTTGTCAATGCTATTAAAGGAGTAGGTTTTGTCATTGATGTCAAAGGAGTAGTTATTGATGTCAAATATTGTCAAGTTGAGGAGGAGCTTTTTGGAGATTATTGAGTAGGACGAAAGTTTATTTCAGGGCCTATCTTTGAAGGCATTTTCCAAATTATATAGTTGGATATTCCTATCAAATACTTTTCTAATGATATATGGAACTTAGAAAAACTTCTAAGGGATTAGGAGTAATATTAGTTCAAATGTTTTCATGGTTCCAAGGGCATGGTTCCACTTGGCTGATAGAAGGTGTTGGAGAGGAATTCTCCTAACATTTGGTACACACTTTCTTGTCATGCTCTAGAAGTATTAAGTTAATTGTTTGCGTGATGGAAGGTTGGCACAACTAACAAAAGGTGTAGTACGAGATTTTTTCTAGCAATTAACGTCTTCACAGTTGATAAAATCCATAGTTCGTAGCTCAGCAGATGACAGATCCTTTTGCTAATAGACTTCGTGGGGCAAGAAATTCATTGTCAATTGACATACGTCACGATGTGAAGGTATTACTTCGGACAATTAATAGAGTCTTGGTGATGGGGCCATTTTTGACACTTCATGGTTGATAGACTCCATGGTAACAAACTCCACGGTTCATGGTAAGTGATGAGAATTCAACATTTAGTACCATTTTGAAATTACAAAGGAAATTGTCGAAAAAACATTGAACCCTGACTCTTCCTCTGTACTAGATGAAGTGGCACCATTGACACATGGAAGAATGTGATTGAACAAGGTATATTATGTGGTAGTTCCTAGCAGCAATGAGATGGCCAATGTAATGATGTGGCGTCTCGATATCATGAAACATGGTAGGTGATTTTGGACATTTTGGGTGGCCATGTGGGCCGATTTTGAGTGACATATGGCATCACTTAGAGGATTCCACTTGGAATGATGATGAAATCATGATATCAACAAGAAAAGTTACTTAAGACTGTGAGTGCAAGATGACATGGAAGTTCACACAAAGATAAATGATAGTTGATATGGAGACAAGTTGATGACCTGGCACTGATAGGTGATGACTTGGATAGTAGGTGGACTTTGATGTGGACTTAGACATCACATATGATGACATGTGGAGTAGTGTAGTAGGTCTAGGTGGACATGACAAGGCATGGTGTGACAATCCTGGTGAAAATCCCATGCAATAAAAGTTAATAAAGGGAAAATAAGACCACGGTTAAGGGACACTTACTCCAAGCTGAATGTTGGGAAAATATATCATAGTGGGCATCAATGGATGTGTTTATGGCTAAAAAAAATTGGCAAAGGCAAAGGAAAAGACATTAAAAAGGAAAAAAGGTATTTTTGCCACACTCATTTATGAAAATAAAGGAAAATAGGAGAAGAGGGAGGTGAAAGGTCACAAGTTGCATGTGAGGAGGAAATTGAAGGAAAATAATGGAAAATGAAGAAAATAGAGGCCTCACTGATAAAAAGGCTTCTGAGGATTAGTTGGCAATCTTTTGGTCAGGGAAGCTTGGTCAGTTCAGTTTTGGAGCTCTCTCATTGTTCTCTCTCTCTCTCACTCTTAGACACTTAGAGATTTCTTGGAGCACTCTAGCTTTAGAGCAAGGAAGGAAAAGAAAAGATCAAGCAAGGAAAGGCAGGTTCAAGCAACTTCGACAAGAATACTTGGAGGTAACATATTGCATGTGTGATTTCCTAGCTAGTTTTTACATGCATGGATTTGTATGTTGGAGTATGGTTCTTTTGTTGTCAGTAGCATGGTTTTGATAGGTTATGATAGTGGTTTTCAACCTAGCCTTGATTTCTCCAAGTCCCATGGTGTGTTGGATGTTGATCTCAGTTTTGAGCTTTAAAATTGCCGGATGGATTTCGAAATTTGGGGTGAAGGTGGTCTTAAGGTTCATTCCCAAAGGCTTAGGAATCCCTTGACCATTTTGATGAGATACATGGTAAAGCCCGAGGGAGGTTTCTTGGTTTAGGGCCTAGTGATATGGAATTGGATTGTGGTAAAACTTGAGAGACAAGGAGATGGAAAATTCCTTAAGGATTGTGATGAATTCCAGATGGCATTCCAAGTTTGGTTCGGTTTTGTGATCATAGCACTGGTTTTGGTGTGATCATGGATTGGTGAGGGTGGAGTTGGTTTAACCTCTAGATTCCATTGGTTGTTTTTGGATTGGTTTTTCCATAAGATCCCACATTTATGCTTGGAATATGTCATGAGGGTGACTGGGTGAAAGAAATATTTGGTTCAGCCATGTCTATGGTTGGATGGTATGTCGAAGTCCCAAACCTAGTTCGATTTTCCTATGTATAATACAAGTTAAGTTTTCTTGCTTTTGTACTTATTAATATGGATTTAAAGCTTGTTATCTCACTATTATTTTCATGGTTTAATGCTGGTTATAAGAATGGTTATATGACTGGCTATTGTCATGGTTATTTCATGTATTTACTTGTAAATTAAAGGATAATGGATGCAAGACCTAATTGATGTCATAATAGTTCAAGGGAGAAGGTGGTGATCCTTATTGCCATGTCTTGTAAGAGTTTTCAGTCATTCATGCTCTGTCTTGTATCCTAGACCTATAGATTACATTGATGCCAAGTTTTTGACAAAATGTTAGTCCCGGTTGGGGAAGGTTAGGCCTAGTCCTGGAGTTATTTTTTGGTTTATTAGTCTTGTAATCATGTGTTTAATGGACTCCAGAATTTACAACAAGTTTTGGGTAGTGGCCAGAATTCTAGGCTTGAAAAGTTCCTTAAGTCTTGCAGACTCTAACGCAGTTCTGCTCGAAATAGTCCCTGGACGTAGGCATGCAGCCTTGTGGGAGATTCCAGAGCTCTCTGGACACTAGCATGCCCATAACATGGGAGCATCTAGAGGTTTAATAGATTAAAAACCTAGTGGGACCTAGGGGCATGATACTTGTGTGTTTTGGATGGAAACTGGGAGTGTCATTTCTAATGTGGAAGGTATGTTTTATGTGTTTCCATCGATTCCAATTCCTTAAGTGATCGAAATCTAGATTAGGGGCAAGAATCAGCTCAAAAATAAAACTGCTTGGAATAGCTCTAAAGCTGAACAACTGCGTCTATCTCGGTAATACGATCCCAACACAACTCGTTTCATTCAAAACAAAGTTTGTATGAGGAAGTTAGAGCCTGCTGACCTTTTCACAAAATAGGCAAAATTTTGGTATAGGTTGGCTGGGATGCTAACTGGGCATTCGTACAGCCCAGTCAGTAAGGAGAATATTCCTTAGAATATTCTCGTACATGTGAGAAAATTATAGGTTGACAAGTGGTATATTTTTATTGGGTCTACACGGATGAGGTGGAGCAATGATAGGATGACACATGGAAAGCCCTGAGGCCACCACGTGCCCTCTCAGAGGTCATTTAAAATTTTTATGGAGGTGTCGATGTTCAACCGCGCAACATCCCTTCCACAAGCCAAGCTCTTAACCATCTTCGCTACATGTTAGTTCTTAACATACAACGATTTCAACATAATTTTGTTTAGTAACCATTGAAAGTTTGGTGGTTAGGAGGGCCAGCCCGTGGGCCAACCCTCCCCATGTGAATTCTTGTACGGTCCAGGTTAACACAACTGTGCGGTTAATGTTATCAAACGGCGGGAAACACAATACACAATACACCATGACCATGATGGTTAATGTCCCGTGTGAATGCACCTTCTGGCGGGTAGTTAAGGTCACGGTTACAGTTAACATCCAACGCCAACATACCATGAACCCGTGACATGTGACCTCCATTGCGAGACCATTAGGGTTACGGTTAGATAACCGCATGGGATTTGGGTTAAGCACAATTAGTGATTAATTAACCGCACTTAACATTATTTAATCCATCCATTAAACTTTCATTTAATTCAGCGGTGCCCCCAAATTCGGCCTTAACTCCAAAATTAGCGGAGCTAACTGGAGTTCCTCCAGTTTTAGTGGAGGATTACTAGGGAAAAATGTTTCTCTCATAACTTGGGAAAAATTTGACCAAATGGGAAGCATAAAAAGGTGTTCCTAGATGATTTGGATGCTCTGAACACAGTGGAATAGGTTGCAAAGGCATAGAGGCACTTCTGTACATGATTTTTCCACGTTGAAGTTTAATGAAGCCTAGGGCTACTAGAGGAGTAGGTCAAGCCTAGATCAGCGAGAGTCCAATTGAGGAGATTGGAGAGTCATATTTGGGGTTTTTGGATGCTTTGAGTCCATTGAAGTAGGTTTCAATAGCTATAAA
Source organism: Pinus taeda (assembly GCA_000404065.3). Classification (NCBI taxonomy): domain Eukaryota; kingdom Viridiplantae; phylum Streptophyta; class Pinopsida; order Pinales; family Pinaceae; genus Pinus; species Pinus taeda. Next base: position 89,266 of record APFE030897716.1, on the reverse strand, counting down.
ACACTGTAAGCTGTTTTTTTTTTCCATTTTGAGAAAATATAGAGGCCCAAGCCATGGAAGTTGGACTAAGAAGATGTAGCCCAGGAGGGGTGAACTCCTTTATCAAAACACTGTGTTAAGTATTATTCTTGATGTTTTGTTGTTCAAAATTTGTATTTCATGCTAATATGCTCATGAACTTAACATAAAAATTGATAAAATTTACCCGTTTCTTTTCACAAACACCATAAGGGAACCCATGCACATGAAGCAATTGACAAGCACTTGTTTAGAAATATGAAGTTGAAATTAGCACTAAAAAACTAACATTCAATTACAGATCAAGTTGGTATGAGAGAAAAGATTTATTTGCTTGATTGCTTGACTTTTTTTGTGCAATTAGGTTTTTAATGGTTGCATATTTGTGAAGCTTTTTGATGCATTACAAGTGTGATGGCATCTTCAACAAGTGATGTCTCTAATCTCACTTCCCTAGCAAGATTCTTTGATGAAGAGATGTTGCAATAGTTTTTCATCATGGGAGATATGGTGCAAAAGATTATTGAAGATAGGAAGGAGAACACTATACTTCAAGAGGAGTTGATGGCCATGAAGGAGGAGAAGTAAGAGCTTCTTGAAAAGATGCATGAGATGGAGATTTTACTCTATGATGCCAAGGAAACCCTAGCCAAGTATGTGCATGAAAATGAGGTATGAAATTCAATTTTATCTTCAATTTCCTCTCAAAATGAATGTTTTGGTTCTTTTGAAATACACGCTAGAGGAATAGGGTCCAAATTATTGATGAATATGGGCTATGAAGGTAGAGGGTTAGGCAAACATGCACAAGGCATAGTTGAGCCAATTGTTGTTGAGGAAAGGCCTAGGTATTTGGGTCTTGGTTATGGACAACATGATGGAGAATGCTCCAAAGCCAAGGAGGCACATGAAGGTGTTCCAAGAGGGAATTTCATTACATGTTCGTAACCTCAAGCTTGTGAAGTTTGTGTTTATGAGTAATGTAAAATTTTTATACCCACTTTGCAAGAAAATGCTCATAAGCATGCAACTAGTGGAAATTAAAAACAAGAGAATGTTGAAAGCTCTAAGGTCATTGAAAGCATCGTTGGTATCCCGAAGAGAGCCACTATCTCATCAAATTAACCTTCTCAAGAAGGCGACAAAGGTGAATGTGCAAGGTATAAATCTGCCTTTAATCAAGTTTCTTATGATTATGATAAACATGGTAAATCTTCACATAAGAATTGGAGAGAATTTACATGTTATTTTTGTGGTTTGAATAATCATACTGTTTCGAGGTGTTGGAAGAGGATAGCCATACACAGGAAACTTTCAAAACCAAAGAGACATAAAAAAAGATGTCCATTGGATAATGGAAACCATGTTGCAAAGTAGATGCAATTGTTTTGCACTCATTGCCAATAGCAAGGTCATCTCATAGACAAATGTTGGAATTTGTACCAGACAACTCATCCACGACAGTTGAAGAAGGTGGAGAAAGATTTTGATAAAGATGGAAAAGAGGATTCCATAATTGATGTGGGTCAAGATGATTCACAAGATGATGTGCAGATGAAAGAAGCACCATGGAAATGGTTTGGTAAGAGGTGGTTTGATTTCTTATCCAAATAAGGCTTGCATTTCTTTTTTTGGTAGATGCAATTATTTGCCATAAAAATGCATTTCTTTGCCTTATGAATGCATTACTTTTCTGTTGAAACTATGTAGGAACTTGTATGATGTAAGATGTTGAAAGTGGAGTTCCGTTTGACTCACTTAAATGAAACAAAGAAGGCAATTTGTGGTTACAAGTTTGTATGTGAATGGATTTCTTTTGAATGCCTTCTTGATGTTCCATATTTTCACCAGGAAGGTGTGTGAAAGTGGGGTATGTTACTCACTTCATTTGCAGAAAATTTGTCAATTGAACTCTTATGTACCCATACATGTTTTTGGGCTTATTGTACTTATGATTATACTTGAGGGAGAGTTGAATAATTCTACACATACATGAGAGTTTGTGTGTGTGAATAGTGGAATTGTTGCTAGTTTCATTGTGTTTGGATACATGCATGAGTGTCGACTTGTGTCGATTATTGTCACATGTATGTCATATTGACTTGGAAGAGTTGATTTTATCTCCAAATATGAAAGGGGATGTTGACGTATTATTGCATGAGATGTGAAATTCTTGTTGTTTATGAAAAGAATCATCAAGTTATTGTACATGCTTATGTTTGGCTCTCAAGTCAAGTTAGTTTCTTGAAGAAGTATGTTTTTTCAACTTGTGTTAGTCGATGGTTTGTAAACCAAGATGCAAGAGAACATGGAGATGTTACATGATGTGACAATTGTTTCTTTGAAAGAGTAAAAGAAGAGGTCGTTGATTTTCATTTCTTGCATAATGTGTTTTTCCATTTAATGGTTGTATTTGTGACAATATGTTGTAGGATTTTGGAAGGTCCATTCTTGATCAAGATGCTCATGCTTATCCTTCATTCTCAAATCATGACATGAGTAGCATGTTGAACTGGAGGATGATAGAGGCAAGAAGCGAAAGTGGACGAGATGCCAAAAATTTGCAGCCATTATAGACCGTTATATGTGTTGACACCAAGATTCTCAGTGGAAAGGCTATTCGATTATATTAGTTTTCCAAGCACTGAGGGATCGATGTGGTACAACAAAGGTATTTTGCAGTCAGGAAGTGTCCAATAAGTGTTGGATTGGGTCAACAACAAAAGGATAACAATGGTTGAGGGGCATAGCCATTTGCAAGGCAAGGCATGTCAGTGAACCCAAGTGTTTGTCATGGAGACTTTTCAAGTATAATTAGTTGATAGCACTTCGGAAAGAGAAGAGTATTCAACTCTCATCAGATAACCAACTTTTGTGGTTCCAAAAAGTTGAAATATGGCAACAAGAATATTCCAATTTAATTTGTCCTTGAATTAAATTGTGAATTAAAATCGAATTTAGTCTTAACAACTACTTGGAAATAATTAATTAATTTATTTTAAATTAATTAGCTAGAGAAATTCAAGTTAGAAGTCTTTCTGAAGTCATGCAAGAGTTATCCCTTAAATTAATGAGATAAGATTGAGTTATATTTGAGTTGTAATTAGTTAACTCAGTTTATTGAGTTAAGTCCAGTTAAATTAGTTCCAAACTGTTTGAGGAACTAATAGTGAGTTAACAGTTAGTTGATGCATTAATGCACTCAACTAGTGCTACTCCAGTTAACTGAAGATTCCCTCAACAAAAACTCATGCATGTCTATTATGAGAAAGACCCAGTTGAGATTAATGTTCAAGGATAGTATACTATCAATCGCATGTGTTTTCTCATGGAGAAAACTCATGCATGTAGTCAAGGATTCATCCTTGAGGATTGTGCAGTTTTGAAGGCTTGGTTTTCCACTTGGTATAGGCAAATCATCCACAAGGAACAACTCAAGGAAATAGGATCTTGGAGGGTAGAGAGGAAGGCTAGAGAGAAGCCAAGATTTCTTTTGAGCATCTATGAGGATTGTACTGAGAGCTAAGGCTTTGTATAATTCCTATGTACTTCCACCATGTATGATAATACAATAGTGTGGGGTTTTTATCAGAGGATTTCCCCAAAAGTATTTTCATGTGTATTGTGCCATTGATTCTTCTTCTTTTGTTTATATTGTTCAGCTCGATCTTTAAGCTTCCACAAATTGATAGTAGAAGTAGGTTATAGTATTCTGATTTGATTTATATTGCATTACCGATTTAACCTACACATATTTTCTACACAAAAGCCTATCAATGGGAAGGAGTGATTAGAATCTGGATTAGGGGCAAGAATTAATTCAAAAATAAAAGTGCTTAGAATTGCTTAAAAGCTGAAATACCGCATCCGTCTCGGTGATACAATCCAAACACAATTCATTTCATTCAAAACGGAGTTCGTATGAGGAAGTTAGAGCCCGCTGATCATTTCACCAAACATGCAAAATTTTGGTATAGGCTGACTGGGATGCTGAGTGGGCATCCAGACAACCCAGTTAGCAAGGAGAATATTCTTGTACAGGTGGAAAAATTATAGGTTGACAAGTGGCATCTTGTTATTGGGTATGCATGGATGAGGTCGACCAATGAGAGGGTGACACGTGGCAAGCCCAAAGGCCTCCATGTGCCCTCTCAGAGGTCATTTAAAATTTTTATGGAGGTGCTGGGGTTCAACTTCGCAACCTCCCCTCCACAAGAAAAATCTCTTAACCATCTGCACTACGTGTTAGTTCTTAACATACAATGGTTTCAACATAATGTTTTTTAGTAACCACCGACAGTTTGGGGGTTAGGAGGGCCAACCTTTCCCATGTGAATGCTCCGATGGTCCGGGTTAACACAACTGTGCGGTTAACATTATCAAACAGTGGAAAACACAATACACCATGACCGTGACGGTTAATGTCCCATGTGAATGCACCTTTAGGTGGGCAGTTAAGGTCACGATTATAGTTAACATTGGGCGCCAACATACCACAAACCCATGACATGTGACCTCCATTGCGAGACCGTCAGGGTTACAATTAGATAACCGCGCAGGATTTGGATTAAGCATGATTAATGCTTAATTAATCACACTTAAAATTAATTAATGCACCAGTTAAACTTGCAGTTAATTCGACGGTGTTTTTAGTGGGGCTGCCAAATTCGGCCCTAACTCAAAAATTAGTGGAGCTAACTGGACTTCCTCCAGTTTTAGTGTAGGAATACTAGGGAAAACTCTTTCTCTCATAACTTGGGAAAATTCGACCAAATGGGGAGAAGAAAAAGGTGTTCATAGATGTTTTGGATACTCTGAACACAATGGAACATGTTGCAGAGGTAGAGAGGTACTTCTGTATGTGATTTTTCTACATTGAAGTTTAATGAAGCCTGGGGCCACCAGAGGAGTAGGTCAAGCCTAAATCAGTCAGAGTCCAATTGAGGAGTTTGGAGAGTCATCTTTGGGGTTTTTGGATGCTCTAAGTCCATTGAAGCAAGTTTCAAGAGCTGTAGAGTATTATAAACTATAATGTTTTCCATTTTGATCAAATATAGAGGCCCAAGCCATAGAAGCTGGATAGAGGAGATGTAGCCGAGGAGGGTTGAACTCTATCAAAACACTATTTTAAGTGTTCTTCTTGATGGTTTGATGTTCATTTAATTTCTGCTATTAAAAACTTGCCTTTCATGAAAACATGCTCATTAAATTAACATAAAACTTGATAAAATTTACCTGTTTCTGTTCACAAACACCATAAGGGAACCTATGCACATGAAGCAATTGACAAGCATTTTTTTAGAAATCTGAAGTTGAAATTAGCACAAGAAAACTAACATTCAGCTATAGATCATTAAGGACACCTAGGAGGTCGAATCATATCATAGTAACCTATCGCCGCATGTTTACCCAGGTTGGTCGGTTACTTGGGTAGATATGGGAGGAGGGTGCTACAAAGTGGTATCATAGTGGATTGCATTCTCTTTGGGTCATATATGATACCACAGAGTGGCATTAGAGCATGGTTCACCCCTCGGACTAGATGGACGGTGTGTTGGTAATGCATTCATGTCGATCAATATGTGTTTCTTATGCTTGTAGTTCATGTGCATGTTGCATTTACATTGTGTTGATCATGGTTGTAGTGATGTCGCCATGTGAAGGTTGAGGGTGTTGTTGTGGGATGTGTCTTCATGAGTGTATGGTTGTATATGAATTTTTTATGCATTTATGGTAAGTCGGACATGCATTGAGAGGTCATTGTATGCAATTAGGTCATCATGATGATATTGGTATGTTATGATGCTAATGTGTTAGCTAAGATAGAGCAGGAGATGCAAACCATCAAAGTGAAGTTGCACCATTGGACCTCGAGGAAAGAGCATGTCGTCATATAGGTTTGTATGTTAGGCATGAAGGTATGTTAGTTAATGGAATTTTATATGCATTAGGGTTATATACATTAGGTTTATGTACATGTCTATTGATGTTATGTTTACATACATGATAGATGCTAGTTGATCAATGTAGTCATATGCACATGTGTCAGATAGCCATGAGAGGTAGTAACCTGTGGTTGTATGCATTGCTCTTGTTGTTTTATTTTAGATAACTTGAGGATTATGTCATACGTTGTTGATGAGTATGTTATAGGTTAACTTGTTTTTGTTATATGACATTTAACTTGATGATTATGTTATATGTTGTTGATGAGCATGTTACAAGTGAACTTGTTGTTGTTATATGCTAGTAACTTGATGATTATGGTTATTACATTAAGATCTTGACGTTATATGTATTATGCTAAATTAGATTGACCTGTGAAGATGGTTAGGGTTATGATATTCAAGTATGAGTCAACCTAATTATGTAGTGTGTTGTACTAATCTAGACTGATCATACATATGTGATTGTTATGCATGAATGAAAAATGTTTATGAGCTTATGATGTGAGCATGTTAGTAAATTATTGTTATGGATATCATGATCGTATTTATGTTTGAGCTGATGTGTTGTGAAGTTATATAACGCCTAATAGATTGATTGTGAAGACAAGCTAGCCTCCCCTGAGATACATTAAGATATGAGCTTGCTTATGTCATCTACTTTGTGCTTGAATGTTTGATTATGTCTTTTATTTGGTGTTTGAGTGTTTGGTATCTATTATGTCATCTATCTGTTGTCTGAATGTTTGATTACTTGAATGATATGAGTATGTGTCTATAAGATTTTTTGATGGTTGTACTAGTACATATATGTTGAGATAGTTGATATGTACTTGAGTGTAGCAGGTGATAGTTGTAGTATTATGTCTAATGACTATGAGTTGACTATGAATTATGACATGATTGCTAGTCTTGGTAAAGGTTGAATTCAAATTGATAGATATGATTGTCTTGATATTTGGAACACGTGTTTGACGTGTAAACAATGCAAGAAACATGCTTGGTATTAGCATGACAAGGTAATAGTTGATGTGTTTATATAACTAACAATTGGGTGATGTGATAATGCATAGTAACACTCAATTGTAGCAAGGAAAAGGTCAAAGAAAGGAATTGGGAAAGAATTCGTTTGGCTATGTTTGGAAATCCTAATTCCAAACAAATGAGTGATTTTCATATAGTAAGCCTTGTTAAACTTAATCTTTTCTGACATTATGTGGATATGTGCTAGATTTGTGAACTTGTATTTGGTAGGTATATTAGCTAGTCTCTGGAAACATGTGGATTTGTCAACGGAATTGGAGTCCCTTGAGAGGTGGCATGGATGCGTTTATTTGCAAGAAGCATGCTTGGCACAAAAAGGTAAGGCAACCAATGTATTTTTATGTTTATTTAAGCACTGACAGTTATGTGTTGATGGTAGTATGATGCAAGGGATTGATTGGAAAAGAAATTGCCATGGAATCTTGAAGAAGGCTCAGGTTGAGATTTCCCTTGGAAGGACTGGGAACCATGGGGATTGAGTCATGGTGTCTATTGTTAGTCTTGTGATTTTGGTGTTTAAATGATTTGTTGTGCTTGATTGCAATTTTTTTTGCGTTTTGTGCATGTCCATGCCACTTTGGTTGTGGTGTCGTATTGTTGCTGGTTTGCTACAGTTTTCTTCTTGTTTGTTTCTTGTCTTGCCTTTTAGGCTTGGGGTCTGGGGAATTGGTTGGGAAAGAGGAAAGTTAATGGAGCCCAGGGAGAGATGAATGTAGCCCAATAGGTAATGTAAGGCCTGAATGAAGCTTAGTGCATGTATAAGGGCAATTGAAGGCAAGCGTATAACAACTAATTGGGTTGGTTGGGTCCATTGGTGTAATGGACGATGGTGGGAAAATAACGAGAAAAGTAATCAGGAAAGGTAAAGTAAATATATTTGAGGTTTCATATGCCTTTGCTACATTTGGAATTGTTGTTCTTGATGTTATACATGCGTTGCACGGACAAATTTCCTCTTAACATTGACCTTATGATATCTCAAAATAATGTTGTGATAATGATTGTGTCGATGTATATATATGTATACATGTATGTATGTAGGTATGTCATTTTCTGAAGAGATCATGACATTTTTGTGCTAATGTTATATATATGTATGTATGTATGTATCTATGTCACTGTCTAATAGGATCATCAGGAATTGTTCTTGTCGAGGAATGATTTCTTATGCAGGTGAATGACATGAAGATATTCCTGGTTCATGAGAAATCAAGTGGGAAGAGTAGCCTGACAGATCTCTGACATCGATATCATGTGGATATGAATTGAGATTATGTGATTATACTAAGTCTATGTTTATGTTATGGACATGCTAATGTTGAGAGATACATCAACGAAATGAAAACAACATGATGTGCGACATGCTAGGATAAGCATGGATGGCAGAGAGACACTGGAAGCAAGGTTGCTCGGTAGAGACAGTGTGGTTTTTGAAGTGTGGTACTACTTTTGTGCATATATTGTATATTTTTTACATGTTACATCTGTGATGTTGTGTGCATGTGGTGTTGTGTATATATAATGTGTGTACATGTTGTTATGTAATGTTATGTATTGGGTGGTGCATATAGTGTTGTGTGAATATTTCATATGCAGTGTTGGGCATAGATGGTGCTATGTACATGTTGGATATGCGTTGTTGTGTGCATATGGTGTTGTGTGCATGTTGGATATGCAGTGTTGTGTACAAATGATGCTATGAATGTGTTAGATATGCAATGCTATGTACATGTGGTGTTGCATGCATGTTGTACATGTGGTGCTATGTACATATGGTGTTGTGTGCATGATTGTAAAAGTGGTGTTGTGAGAATGTGGTGTTGTGTACATGTTGTACATATGATGTTGTGTGCAAGTGGTGTTGTGTACATGTTGTGCATATGGTACTATGTACATGTAGTTTCGTGTAAATGTCGTGGATGTGGTGTTGTGTACATATAGCATTATGTACACGTTGTATAGGTGGTACAATGTACATGTGGCACTGTGTAAAAGTTGTACAGGTGGTGCTATGTACATGTGTTGTTGTGTACACGTTATGTAGGTGATGATGTGTATAGGTGGTATTGTGTACATGTTGTGCATGCGGTATTATGTGCATGTCGTACTTGTCGTATTGTGTACATGTGGTATTATGTATGCGCATGGTGTAGTCATGGTATCATGACATGTGTATTGATTGCGTTGTACTCTGTGTACGTATATGTATTGTGTTGTACATCGGGTGTAGGTGTATGTATTATGTTGTGGTGTACATTGGATGTAGGTGTATATATTGTGTTGTGTTGTACACTGGGTGTAGGTGTATGTGATGTATGTTAGGTATAGGTGCATTTATTGCATGGTGTTGTATGTCATGTGTGGTTGTATGTGTGTGATGCACTCTATGTGTATGTGTACATGGTTGAGGAGAAGGCACTGGGTGTTTGTCGGGTGTGGAAACCGATTCAAAGTGCATACGAAATAAGGACAAAGGTAGAAGCTAAGGATTGATTAAAGGATAAGTATCAATATTTTATTTTAGTTTTATTATGCGTGTGAATTATGATTTTGGTTTATGATGGTTACATGTGATTTATGATTTTTATCTATGATGGTTGTGTTTTGAACTAACCTGATGTGATATATTTATACATGATGATTTGGTCAAAGATGCTAGTTTGACAGGTTGTGACAGGAAGTAAATATGATTGCAAGTGTACCTTGTTGACGGGCCATAAATGAGGTATGATTTGAAGTTATTTCAATTTATTTTGAATCTAACAGAAATTATGTACTTGATACATGAAAGCATGAAATCCCTGGTTGGGTGGTTGAAATCAGCTGCAAGCATTAGAAACGATGACAAAAGGAATTGAAACATGTAGCAATATTCTTGTAAAGCACTTCAATAGTAGGGTCATTGTGGGACACTGATACCCAGTAGTGTCCATTGATTTCTACGAGCATGCTATGACCGGTATGATGGTTTGAAGCAGGTATATGCCTTGGTTGTTTAATTTTTTGATGTGAGGAACACTTACAAAGGGATGGATCGCCCAGGATAGGGGATTCCAGGGAACTTGGAAGGTGTGTGACTGCATGAAAAGGGTGACTGGATTGCCTGGGGACTGTGTAGCAGAGAAGCGAAGGTTGAGGATAAATTTGTTTTGGTCATCAGCATTTCCAGATGGAATCAAATGCACATTGGGAGTGTGTCTTAGAACAATGAGGTAGTAACTATTCACTGAGAGGACAAGTGGTGCATGATTATACCGTTGGACATTGGATGCAGTTTGACTGTGGTAGTGAATTCTGGACTTCTTGGGAAGGAGGTGAATCCTGGTTTTACTTTGAGAGTGGAGGTGTGAGCCTCTAGATTCCCTTGTAGCAGATGCAAACATCGTATCCTTTTATTTTCTAATTTAACAAGTGTGCATATGTGTATATGTGGTTATTATTGTAAATACCATAATGAGTTGTGTTATAAATCTCCAGTATGTGGTATGTTGTCATGTTGTCATGATGTTTTGCTTTTGAGCAGGTATTTCATTGTAAATACTATAACGAGCTAAGTTATAAATCTCCATGGGAAGTATGTTTTCTTTTAGGTGGTTTTTCTAGGTCTTGGTGTGGTTTAACAAAAAGGATGGTGTTCCCCAAGGGGGAGGGTTCTGTAACAACCTTGGTGAAAATTCCATGTAATAAAAGTTAATAAAGGCAAAATAAGACCATGGTTAAGGGACACTTATTCCAAGCTGAATGTTGTGCAAAGATATCCTAGTGGGCATCAATGGATGTGTTTATGGCTAAACGAAATTGGCAAAGGCAAAGGCATTAAAAAGGGAAAAAGGAATTTTTAGCACACTTATTTATGAAAATAAAGGAAAATAGGAGAAAAGGGAGGTGAAAGGTCACATGTTGCATGTGAGGATGAAATTGAAGGAAAATAATGGAAAATGAAGAAAATAGGGGCCTCATTGATAAAAAGGCTTCCGAGGATCAATTGGCAAGCTTTTGGTCAGGGAAGCTTAGTTAGTTCAGTTTTGCAGCTCTCTCATTATTCTCTCTCTCTCTCTCTCTCTCACTCTTGGACACTTAGAGTTTTCTTGGAGCACTCTATATTTGGAGCAAGGAAGGAAAAGAAAAGATCAAGCAAGGAAGAGAAGGATCAAGCAACTTCAACATGAATACTTACAGGTAACATATTGCGTGTGTGATTTCCTAGCTAGTTTTGACATGCATGGCTTTGTATGTTGGTGTAGGGTTCTCTTGTTGTCGGTGGCATGGTTTTTCCAGGTTATAAAAGTGGCTTTCAACCTAGCCTTTCCTTTTTCGAATGACATGGTGTGTTGGAATGTTGATCTTGGTTTTGAGCTTTGGAATTGCTGGATGGATTTTAGTATCCGAGGGGGAGGTGGTCTCAAGGTTCATTCATAAAGGCCTAGGAATCCCTTGACCAGTTTTGGTGAGATACACGGTAAAGACTAAGGGAGGTGTTTCAATTTAGGGCCTAGTGATCTGGGATTGTTTTGTGGTATCCTGAGATACAAGGAGACAAAAAATTCCTCAAGGATAGTGATGGATTTCAGATGGAATTCCAAGTTCAGTTCTGCTTTGTGATTGGAGCACCAATTTTGGTGTGATCACAGATTGGTGAGGGTGGAGGTTGTTTAACCTCTAGATTCCCTTGGTTGTTTTTGGATTGGTTTTTCCATGAGATCCCACATTCATGCTTGGAATATGGCATGGGGGTGACTTGCTAAAAGAAAATTTTGGTTCAACCATGTCTACGATCGGGTGGTAGGTGGAAGTCCCAAACCTGGTCGGATTTGCCTATGTATAATAAAATTTATGTTCTCTTGCTTTTGTACTTATTAATATGTGGATTTAATGGTTGATATCTCATTGTGATTTTCATGGTTTAATGATGGTTATAAGCATGGTTATATGAATGGTTATTGTCATGGTTATTTCATGTATTTACTTGTAGCTGAAAGGATAATGGATACAAGAACCAATTGATGTCATAATAGTTCAAGGGAGAAAGTGGTGATCCTTCTTGTCATGTCTCGTAAGAGTTTTCAATCATTCATGCTCTGTCTTGTATCCTAGAACTATAGATTACATTGATGCCGAGTGTTTGAAAAAATGTCAGTCCCAGTTAGGGATGGTCAGGCCTAGTCCCGGAGTTAGTTTTTGGTTTGTTAGTCTTGTAATTTTGTGTTTAATGGATTCTGGAAGTTACAACAAGTTCTAGGGAATGGCTAGAATTATAGGCTTGAAAAGTGCCTTAAATCCCGCAAACTCTCACACAGGTATGTTGGAAATAGTCCCTAGACGTAGGCATGCAGGGTTGTAGGAGATTCTAGAGCTCTGTGGAAACTGGGATGCCCATAGCATGGCAGTGTCCAGAGGTTTAATAGATTAAAAACTCAGTGGGACTAGGGGAATGATACTTGTGTGGTTGGCATATCTCCTAGGAGTGTCGTTGCTAATGTGGAAGGTATGTTTGACGTGTTTCTATCAATTCCACTTCCTTAAGGACAACTAGGAGGTTGAATCATATCATGGTAACCTCTCACCGCATGTTTACCTTGGTTGGTCAGTTACTTGGGTAGATATGCGAGGAGGGTGCTACAGAGTGGTATCGGACTGGGTTGCATTCTCTTTGGGTCATATATGATACCACATAGTAGTATCAAAGCATGGTCCACCCCTCAGACTGGATGGGCGGTGTGTTTGTCATGCATTCATGTCGGTTGCATATGTGTTTCTTATGCTTGTATTCCATGTGCTTGTTTCATTTACATTGTGTTGATCATGGTTGTAGTGATGTCACCATGTGAAGGTTGAGGGCATTGTTGTGGGATGTGTCATCATGAGTGTATGGTTGTATACACATTTGTTATGCATGTATGGTAGGTTAGACATGCATTGTAAGGTCATTGTATGCAATTAGATCATAATGATGATATTGTTATGTTATGAAGTTAATGTGTTAGCTAAGATAGAGTAGGATATGCAGACCATCAAAGTGACGTTGCAACATTGGACCTCGATGCAAGAGCATGTCGTAATAGATGTTTATATGTTGGGCATGTAAGTATGCTAGTTAATGGATTTTTATATGCATTAGGGTTATATACATTAGGTTTATGTACATGTCTATTGATGTTATGGTTAAATACATGATAGATGCTAGTTGATTAGTTTAGTCATATGCAAATTTTTCAGATAGTCACGAGTGGTAGTAACCCTTGGTTGTATGCATTGCTCTAGTTGTTGTATGTTAGATAACTTGATGATTATGCTATATGTTGTTGATGATTATGTTATAGGTTGACTTATTTTTGTTATATGCCATTTACCTTAATGATTATGTTATATGTTGTTGATGATCATGCTATAAGCTAACTTGTTGTTGTTATATGCTAGTAACTTGATGATTAGGGTTATTACATTAAGATATTGATGCTATATGTATTATGCTAAATTGGATTGACCTGTGCAGATGGTTAGGGTTATGACATTCAAGTATAAGTCAACCTAAGTATGATAGTGTGTTGTACTAATCTAGATTGATCATACATATGTGATTGTTATGCATGAATGGCAAATGTTTATGAACTTACGATGTGAACATGTTAGTAAATTATTGTTATGGATATCATGATCTTATTTATGTTTGAGCTGATGTGTTGTGAAGTTATATCATGCTTACTAGATTTATTGTGCAGACAAGATAGCCTTCCATGAGATACATTAAGGTATGAGCTTGGTTATATCATCTACTTTGTGCTTGAATGTTTGATTATGTCCTTTATTTGGTTTTTGAGTGTTTGGTGTCTATTACATCATCTATCTATTGCCTGAATATTTGATTACTTGAATGATATAAGTATGTGTCTATAATATTTATTGATGGTTGTACTAATACATATGTATTGAGATAGTTGATATGTACTTGAGTGTAGTAGGTGACATTTATGTACTTAAGCATGGTGATATGACTAATTATTGTCATGGTTATTTCATGTATTTACTTGTAACTAAAAGGATAATGGATACAAGACCTAATTGATGTCATAACAGTTCAAGGGAGAAGGTGGTGATCCTTATTTTCATGTCTCATAAGATATTTTAGTCATTCATGCTCTATCATGCATCTTATAATAGTAGATTGCATTGATGCCAAGTGTTTGACAGAATGTTAGTCCCAGTTGGGGATGGCTAGGCCTAGTCCTAGAGTTAGTTTTTGGTTTATTAGTCTTGTCATCATGTGTTTAATGGATTCTAGAAGTTACAACAATTTCTGGGCAGTGGCCGGAATTCTGGGATTGAAAAGTGTGTAAACTTCTGCGGACTATGGCACAGGTCTGCTGGAAATAGTCCTTGGACGCAGGCATGTAGGCTTGTGGGAGCATCTAGAGCTCTCTGGATGCTAGCATGCCCATAGCATGGGAGCGTCTAGAGGTTTAATAACTTAAAAATTTAGTAAGACCCAAGGACATGATACCTGTGTGGTTGAGATGGCTCCTGGGAGTGTTGTTGATGATGTGGAAGGTATGTTTGATGTGTTTTTGTCGATTCCACTTCCTTAAGGACACCTAGGAGGTTGAATGATATCATAGTATCCTCTCGCCACATGGTTACCCCAGTTGGATAGTTATTTGGGTAGATATGGGAGGAGGGTGCTACACATGGTTAAAGGCTTTGGGACCGAGCCCACAAAATAACAAATTGCAGACACCCCCCATTGTTAACCATCAGGCATACAGGGGGGTTATTAGATAAATCATTCTTGCAAACATATTGATCTCCTTAGATCCATTACCAAAATCTATAATGAAACAAAACATAAATATACAAATTTCCCTAAGCCTATTGCAATCAAATAATAGTTGAAAACACCAATGAAGAGAGTGAGATTGTGGGAAAACAAGATATAATTGTATTATCACAAGGAAGTGGTTACAACTTGATGACTTGATATTGTAGAGTCCCCTTCTCGCTATTCCTTGTCTCAACACCTTGCTTTCAAAATATTTAGGATCATAAGTTGGATACTTTAGCAGAGTTTCAACGAGAATCTTAGAGCCAAAACCTTTATGAAAGTAACCAATAGACCTCTCTCAATGAAATATGGTTTTATGTATAAGCTTAGAGGAGGATAAGGAGAGGATGTTACAATCTAGCCATATCAAGGATGCAACTTTGATCCAAACCGATTGGGATAGATGCCATCCATTAGGCTTATCTTCTAGAATCTTCATGTTCTTTTTATTTTTTCCTTTGGAAAGACAGTGTCACACCTTGTAAATGAGAAACCTGTTATAGTGTCGCACCTGACAATTATGCAACATGTGATAATAAACTATGTCGTATGTTGTCAATGTTCAACTTGCGACATGCTCCTGAAATAGGGTTTTTAAAGGGAATTGAACAAGATTTTCATCTTGTAGGGAATTTTTTTCTTCCATGTTCTTTAGGTATTAATGGAAATAACTCTTCAGAGGATGAAGGATAGGGATACAACATTAATTGCCATGAATATTAAAAAAACATGAGTAATAAGGGAGCCCTGAAATTAATATAGGCAATTGGTCTACAAATAGGTGTGGAATTTTTCATAGTGGGTTTAAATGAAGATTAATTCTAATTAAATGAAGTCTAAGTGATTTTGGTGTTAAGGTGTGGTTATGGCCTTTAGGTATATAAGGCAGAGTTCCAATTTCCAAGTCTACAATTTTTGATGGAAATTTGATGTTTTCACACATTACACACATTATAACAAACTTGGCATTTTCATGAATTTTGGTGTTTGGGTTGTTTTTCCATTTCAATGTTCTGAGTTCTAAATTTGGGGTTTCAGTGTCCTAAAAATTTTGGTATTCAATAAAGAAATTGGTGACCACTTAATTTCAAAAGACATGAAGCTAAAGTGATTTAATTCATGATAATTATGAATGCGAAAAACACAACTGATGGGAGGAGATTGATATAAATTAGTTCTTCAAGTTATAATGTGAGATTTTTTTCTCATGTTATGATCAAATTAACAATTTGAAAGAAATAGAGAAATAACGGACACGAAAAGACAGTGAGGAAGCTAACAAATGTAAAAAATATGAAGCAGATAAGGAAAAAAAGGACAAAACAAAGGTTGTATGTAGATATTGGGTGAAAACAAAAATTGTTTTGTATAAGAAATTGTAGAGGATTAGAAACAATGATGGTATTATGAAAATAATATCATAAAATCCAGTCAAATCAAATATTAACATCAATTACCAAGGGATTGGAGTCTCGTTCAGGTAGGTTATTGAAAATTATTAGCAGGTTGGTGTGTGAAAATAGTGGGAGTGGGTGATGGTAAGGTAAAAAAGGCCAAACTACAAGTTAAAGAAAAATTATGAAGGTGATGGTAAGGTAAAAAAAGCCAAACTACCAGTGTATATAATGCAATTTGAGTCATTAGAAATGAATGAGGATATGGATATATCAATTTTTTTCCTTAGAGTGAATGAAATAGTGAATAAAATGAGTTATATTTATGAAACTATAAAGTATTCCATTATATTTCAAAAGGTTTTGAGATATCTTCCTACTAGATTTAATGTCAAGTATCAACCATTGAGGAAATGTATGACCTCAAAAATTTAACAATGGATCAATTACTTAGAACATTGACTTCCTATGAAATGAGAATTACAAAAGGAAAATATACATCAAGGGAAGCAACCTTTAAAGCATGTAGGAAAACTAAATATGAACAAGAATGCTCAATTTCTGGATCGGATGAAGAGGAGGCTAAGTTTATTAGAAGACTAAATAAAGGAACTAAGAAATATAAAGACAAGCTACATTTAAAATGTTTTAATTGTCGAAGAGTAGGCCATTATGCATCTAAATGTACATTCATAAAGGAAGATAATAAACTTGATAGCATAGAAAATAATAAATACAGGAAAGTTAAGCAAGAGGAGATCTTAAAAAAGAAAAGCTTCTAAACCCAAGAAGGGAGAAGCTCCCCAAAAGATAAAACTGAACAATATTTTAATAAAGAAAGGATTAGTGATTTCATGCTCATGGCCATATACATTCAATATGAAGGACATGATAAATGCGAATTAAATGAAGAAGAGGTTGAAGTAAACTAGGCAGGTGAATTAATCAACGCCTTAGAAGAAATCAATAGAATTAAGTAAAAGAATAAGAAACAAAATATCTATTGATTAAGTATGAAAAAGAAGAACATGAATATGAAGAATCATCACTCCTTCTAAAGGTAGAGTTGGAATAATAAAAAAGGATTGAAGACATTCTATTGCAACAACTAAAAGAGAAAGGCAAGGATTGTGAAACACTAGATGAAGAAGTAGTCTCTCTTACAAGGAATTCGAGGAAAACCACACTCATCTAAACTAGAACCTAAAGCATATTAAAGGATCTAAAGGGTTGGATGAATTTATTAGTATTCAAAGATCCCCTCTCATCAAGACTAGCTTGGCTTATGAAGGAGAAACACAGAACATGAAATTTGAAGACAAAAACCCAATCATCTTCATTAAATTGTTTACTGAAAGAAATAATAATGGAATTCAAGGCAATGATAGCAATCGATAATCGCAAAGAAATGAAAATGATAGTTACAATACATCTCAAAAACGATCAATGGGGATTTACAATAGCAGGAACACTAAACAAGTGAAAAATCAGCGACATCCTAGTAGCAATACAACTCAAAAACAACCAAGAAAATTCTATAGAAGAGTCTTGAAAATACTAAAGGATTAGGCAAGAGATGATTAAAATCCCTACTCCCTTCAAAGACAAAGTCATCAAATGCCTAGGAGATCACATCCTTAAAGGAAAAAATATTCCCAAGTATTGAAATTTATTCTATGGTTACTGTTATTCTTGAACAGATTTCAACCAAAAGATATGAATTTCAAAACATATCTCATAAACAATTAGATAAGAAATAAAATAAATGAACCTTACCAGTCAAACATACATAAAAAAATTGCAAATACACATAGAAATAATCTTAGGTACAACAATCCTTTTGATCCCTTATTTGGTTTTAATGAATGTTATAACTATCATAACTTTGCCCATAAAGAAATTGAGTGTAGAATACAACATTTCAGACCAACTTCTCAGATCAAGCAAATACAAGAAGAACCCAAGTTTTGGAAGAAGAAAATAATGACAAATGTGGCCTTGTCCTATATACCCAAAACCAAGATAGCTACTTGTATGTGGATAGTGGATGCTCTAGGAATATGACTGGTGACTGCAGTGAGTTCTTGTCACTAAATGAAAATAGATTAGGAAATTTTACTTTTGGTAATGATGCTCCATATAAGATCATGGGAAGAGGCACAATGAACCTAGACAATGGAAGGGGTAAAGCTCAAGATGTACTTATCGTAGATGAACTCAAGCATAACTTGTTGATTGTAAGAAAAATGTGTGAAAAAGGATATGATGTTAATTTTCACTCCAAAGATTGTGAAATAAAGTTAGCAAACACAAGAAAAGTGGTAGAAAAGTCTATCAGAACCTGAAATAATATATACATTCTCAAGGAAGAAAATGAGGAATGTTATTTGGGGAAACTTGATGAGATCTGATTGTGGGAGAAAATACTTGAACAATTGAATTTTAATCATGTTACAAAGCTCAGAAAAAAGGAAGCGGTAAGAGACTTGTCAAAAATTACAAAGCCAAACAATATAATCTGCAAGTCATGCCAAATTGTGAAGCAAAATCGAGTTCCCTTAAAAAAATGAACATTCATCCATTAGACCTTTACAACTACTCCATACATATTTATGTCGTCCTTTAAGAAATGCCGCTCCAAGTGGTGAGTGATACTTCATGCTAATTATTGGTGATTACACCAGACTAGCTTGGGTTGCATTCTTAAGGGAGAAATCATAAGCATTTGAAAACTTAAAAATTTTCAAAGCCTAGTTGAGAATCAAATTAGATGCAAATTAATTTTTTTAAGGCAAAAAGAGGCGAGGAGTTTACTTCAAATGATTTTGATGACTTTTGTGAATAAAATGGCATAAAAAGGAAATTTACAATTCCAAACACTCGTCAACAAAATGGAGTAGCTGAAAGGTAAAATAGAACAATGCAACAAATGGCAAGAGAAATTATGGATGAAAGGAATTTTCCATCGACATTTTGGGCTAAATATATTGATACAACAATCTAAAATTTAAAAAAAGAAATCCTCATTCCAAATAGTGACAAGACATGCTACAAGATGTGGCTTGGAAAACCAACATCAATAAAACACTTCAAAGTCTTTGGCGGAAAGTGTTACATAAAAAATAATGATGATAGATTGGCTAAGCTTGATGCTAGAGCTAATGAAGGAATATTCTAAGCATATTCAACTAAGAGCAAGGGCTATAGGTGCTATAATAAAATGTTACACAAAATAGTAGACAATATTGATGTAAAAGTTGATGAGGAATTACCTTTCAAAAGAAGGTAGACAAGATTTCTTAATCCACTTGATCAATCCATCAGTGAAGAGGAAGGAGAACAACTTGAAGAATAAAAAAAAGAGGAAGAAAAAGAGGCATAATGCACTCATCCAAAAACTCCTTCAAGGTATGTACAAAAGAATCACCCTGAAAGTCAAATTCTTGGTAATAAGGAAGTAGAAGTTCGAACTTGAAGAAAACTAGTGGGAACCTAGTTAAGCACAAATTGCCATGTTATCCATGATCAAACCTAAAAACTTTTCTCAAGCAATTCAACATAAGTATTGGATAGGTGCCATGAATGAGGAATTAGAATAATAAAAAAGAACTAGATTTGGAAATTGACTACGAGACTAATAAATAAGAATGTTATAGATACAAAATGGGTCTTCAAGAACAAATTAAATGAAAATGGACAAGTTATTAGAAACGAAGCTAGATTAGTGTGCGAAGGTTATGCACATGTTGAAGGAATATATTTTGAAGAAGATTTTGCTCATATAGTGAGAATGGAAGCAATTAGAATGTTTCTTGCATTTTCATATCATAAAAATTTCAAACATTATTAAATGGATGTGAAATCAATGTTCTTGAATGGAGAACTTGAAGAAGAGGTGTATATAGAACAACCTAAGGTCTTTCAACTATCAAATAATCGTAATGATGCATGCAGGTTGAAAAATGCATTATATGGACTCAAGCAAACACCAAGGGCATGGTATTCTAGATTAGAAAAATATCTGCAGTAGCAAGGCTTCAAAAGAGGGACAATTGATAGTAATTTATACATAAAATATGATAATGAGGGCACGGTATTCTAGATTAGAAAAATATCTACAGTAGCAAAGCTTCAAAAGAGAGACAATTGATCGTAATTTATACATAAAATATGATAATGATGATCTTTTAGTTGTTGTTTATGTTCAGATATAATTTTTGGCAGTGATACAAATTCACTAGGCCAAGAATTTGCAGCTGAAAATCCTAGAATAATGTAAAAGATAAAAAATCATCTCTCTAGAAAAACACTAGAATTATCTTTAGTAAAATGGTTTATAAAATTGAGAGACTCCTCCCTGCTTCCTCAAAAATTCTCTCTTGAATTCTGGAGTCTTCCTTCTCCAATTATAAAAAGGAATTGAACTTAGTTGTTGAAGTAGGGAATAAGATTTTGAATTATTGTTCATGAATGAAGTTTGTGTTATGATAATTTGAGTTTTTGTGTGTCTTGTGCAATTATGGTTTGAGTTTAAATCCTATGCTATCATTTTGGTATCAGAGCAAGGTTTTTGAGATAAGCGTTGATAAATATTTCTGTGATCTATACTTGAGTGAGGTATGTGTTTGATTGATCATTGTGTCAATAATAAGTGTGAGTAAAAAGTAAAGTACATGTTGTATTGACCTTCTGTCACAGAGTTGTTGACGTTGTTAAGGAGTTGATGTCTGCAATCCATTGTTTCCTTATTGAGTTATGTTTTTGTTAGTTTAAAAATTTGTTGATTGAATGTTTATTGAGCTTTTATCTAGGAGATCTGTCCCATCAAATTTTTTACTATTATTTTCTGGTTCTTATTTTGTTTCCTATGGCTTCATTAATGAATATTTGGGCCAGGGAAAGAGGCCCTTTTCAAAGTGAACTATCCAGTCTATTGGAAGCATCTTAGTTTTATTTTGAGGCAGTGGTACTTGTTTTTTTTTAACAGAAATGGATAGAGAGATGTATTACTTTATGGTCAAAATGCCATAATTCTGATTACAATATGCAGAGGAATATCCAGAGAGCTCTTTGTCCAGGTCCGAGGTCTCTTTTTCTATGCTACTCTAGAGTTTTTTACAAGTTGTTTTCCGGGCAATCGCCTCTATTTTTCCCAAATTAAAAATGCAAACAAACTGCTTCAGTCAGAGACAATAAAACATAATCACCAGGAGGTTAAGGGACAGGATCCCAACCTTCTTCTCCATCTCTGAGAATGACTCTGAGGGGGAGAAGAGCTGCTCTATTAGCTTCAACGTCAACCTCTTTGTTATTATCTCTCTTGACATGATAGAATTTCAAACTCTAGAAGGAGTTTGATAGGATTCTTGTTCTGATGATCAATCGGGATAGTCTTAGATCTGTTGGGATAGAGCTGTCTATGAAAGTTTTTATGATAGTCTGCGAGTCTCCCATCACTATTGCATCATTGATTCCGAGGGATTTAAGTTGTTTCAGTCCTTGGAAAACAGCCAGAGCTTTAGCTTGCATGCTGATGTTGAAGCCCACTCCGCAAGAAAATCTAAGAGCAGTTTCGCCATCCGCTTTCTTAACAACTCCACCAACACCGGATCTTCCCGGGTTGCCTTTGGCAACCCCATTGAAGAAAAGGATAATATGATCCTGCTTTGAACATAGAGCAAATAAATCTGAGACGTTAAGGCGAATTTGCCAATGTTTAGGGAGAACGGGAGGCCTGACAATTTCATTGAAGCGGAAGTCCAGGGAGACACTCCAAGCTGCATCAAGGTCACTCAGTCCTGACCCATCTAACTGTTCACCAACACATTCCTTAAGATGAGTTTTTATTTTAACCCAGACAGTATTATGATCTCTCTTCTGATCTCTGAAAATCCTCTGATTTCTTTCCAGCCAGGTGAACCAACAAATTAATTTGGGAAGAATACACCAGGCGGTTTTGAGGTGAACATTTTGGGGAGAGCCTCCAGGATACGACGTCTTCCAGTTCGAGAACAGCTCTGGAATATTATTAGGGAGGGTGATGTCCGCTCACCAAGAGCCTAAGGCCACATTCCAGAGATTGGCCACGAAATTATAGTTTAGCATCAGATGCGCAGCGATTTCTGACTGTTCACCACACAAGGAACAACGAGAAGGGCCATGGTAACCTCTTTTTTGGAGTCTATCATCCGTCAAAATACATTGGTGATAGAGAAGCCAACAAAAATAGTCGATCTTTGGAAGCGAACTTTCATACCAGACTCCTATCCATGGTTTTGGGTCTGAGGGGACATGATGATGCGCTAAGAGCTGCCTGTATCCCTGAGAGACGGAGTAGCGCCCAAACATTGAGCCCCAACCACGAGTGTCTGGCTTTTTGCTGCTCATATGAGCCTTACCCTTGAGGAAGTCTGAGAAAATTGCCAGTTCTTTGGATAGGGACTAAGGAACCTGAAGACAGATTGTGGATAACTTTGTCCTGGTCCAAGAGGCGATCCACTCCAGTATGGTCCGCAAAGAGAAAGGTATGGCTGTCAAGCTAGATCTAGAAAGTGCCTTTGACAGAGTGAGACACAGTTTTCTATTCGAGGTCCTACACAAATTTGGGTTTGGCTCCAAATTTGTCAACTGGATTAAGGCCTGCATCAGAGAGCCCTGGATAGCCCCTCTGGTGAATGGGAGGGTCTCATATTTCTTCAAAGCCTCTCATGGTTTGAGGCAAGGGTGTCCTTTATCCGCCTTGCTCTTTGTCCTGCAAGCTTTTGTCCTCAGCTTCCTTTTGAACAAAAATCAACAGGATCAAGAACTAATGGGTCTAAATATTGCGCGAGGTGTCAACAACATAAACCACGCGTTATTTGCGGACGATCCGCTCTTGCTGGGCGCTGCCTCTATGTCCTCAGCTAAAAGTTTCAAAGAAGTGGTTGATGAATATTATGAAGACTTAGGAAGTAAGATGAACAAAGGCAAATGCCATGTTTACTGTTGGAATACCCTTGCCTCCACATCGCAGGCCATCTCCAGTTGCTTCGGTTTCGCGGCTTCCTCGTCTTGGTTCTATTTCAAGTATCTGGGTCTCCCTATCTTTTTACACCGCGCTGCCAATAGAGATTGGTTGCCCCTGCTGGAAAAGTTCGAGTCTAAAATCCATTCCTGGGGTTTTAACTGGCTTAATTTGGCAGGTAAGTCATTTCTAATAAAAGCTGTCCTCAACATCCTCCCCATATACCAATTTGTAGTGATGTTGGCCCCTGTTGGAATTATGAAGAAAATGGAGGGCCATATCAGAAAATTCTTTTGGAAAGGCGGGAAAGCCAACGAAAAGAAAATTCCTCTATTAAGCTAGACTAAAATCTCCATGCCCAGATTGGAAGGCGAACTGAACTTTAAGAACATCAACATGCAAAACATGGCGTTGGGTGCAAAACTGATCTGGAGGATTATTGCCTCAAAGTCGGGGTGGGCTCAGATCGCCTTGTGGAAGAAGTTCTTTCGTGGGTAGAGGAAAAGGTGTCTCGATCATCCCAGAGAAAACACTGGCTTGCCTATTCAAAATCTCTGTGCAAAATCATTCTCCCTAATCAATGATCATGCTCATTAGATCCCTGGTGTTACACTGAAATTTGTCACCATGACTATCTGCAGTTAATATGGCTCCATCAATAGTGATATTATCCTCCTTGTCAAGCCTAATACCTCTTCTCTTCATGTTAAGCTTCAAAAAAGAGAGAAAGTCACTAAAAACATGTTTATCTCTGGGTACGCAGGTTCTCTCTACCTTGCCTGCGTGTACGCATCCCAAACTCATTGTACCTGCGTACTTGTACGCTCTGTAAGCCAAAGGATGGGTGCGTACCCCTGTAAAGGTCAAAAGGCGCGAGTTTCATCTTAAAAAAGTTACTTGTGGTCACTTCTAGAGCCTTCTAGAAGAGTGTTTGACGTGTATTGAGCGCCTCCAGATGGTTCATGCATCCCTATGATAGAGGAACTTATCCCATCAAGAGAGGAGCTACCCCATCCAAAAGGGGGAGTATCCCATTAATGTTGGAACTAAATAACTTCCTCTAGAACACTATAAATACAGGCATTGGGCCAAGGGAGGGGAAGGTTGAAAGCTGAACATTCCAAAGGGTAGATGCTGCTGGAATTAGGACTTCCATTGTAAGCTTGTGAGGAGAGATTACCATCCTTTCTTGTTTCATTTGGAAGTGGGTGAGCTTGTCAAAGTAGAGGAAAACTCTTGCTGGACCCTGGGAGGAACTTGCACAACACCAAGGCTCAGGTTGTAATGGTTTCTTTTTTGTTTCCTTAATACAAATAAGTCCATTCTTCTCAATGATTTGTTGTTAATGAATTGTTTCATATACTCCTTGGTCTATGTTGAATATGCTTTGTTTTATGGAATATTCAGGTGTTATGTAATCGTTTGATTGTTAGTGTATGCAGGTTTCAAAGTGAAGGAGGAGCTCATCTGGATCAACGAAGCTAGGCTACTACAACGAGCGTTGGACCTAAGGTAATATCGAAAAACACTTGGTTTCTCATAGAATAATGTATGTTTAGAGAAGGATTGCTCTTAATTGTCTTGTTTGTCACTAGAGAGTCTTAGACTCCTAGGGAGGTTAGTTTTGTCCGCAAAATAACTCTTTCCGCATGACACTTCCGAATGGCTGTTGCTCCTCTATTTGACGGCTAGGGACAACCTATCAGATCGCGGGGGGGAGGTACCCTCATTACTCCATGGATTACGTGGCTGCACACCATTCGGGCGAGATAATGTACGAATGTATGGCATGGTTTAACGGTATGATAATTCCATTTTACGGAAATTGTCGTCCACGATCCTTTTTTTGTTGCATGATCTGTGTTCTTTTCCAAAATTTGGCGACAATCATCCTTTCTGCATCTCAAACACCACAGGCAGTTGCTGTTCCATTAAGAATTCTGAGTGGAATCATGGGGGGAAAGACGGTCCGAAGCGAACCTCAGGAGTTGACAGTCTCCGCTGCTGCCCACGAGATCCTGAAAAACGCAGGGTGGCTGAATTATTTTAGTCACCTACAAGAATCAAATGAAGCAGTGGCATTGGAATTCCTGCAAAATTTGCAGGAGAACTACTCCATAGTAGGAGGAAAGTGGATAGCGGTCACTGATGATATCATCGCAGAAGTCTCAGGACTACCAGCTGCCAGACCCGTATGGACGCTGAAGAAAGAAAGATTACAAAAGGTTATGGAGATTTTCCAGGATGAAGGCCAAAGCTTGACAGTCAAAGGGAAGGGAGTTCTATCGGCAACGCTAAGGGAACCCTGGACCGAGTTAGCAAAGATAGTGCACAGCTACATCACCTGCGAAAGGAGGAAAGACGTGGTAAGACCTCGTCACCTGAAACTTTTAGCTGTTTTGAAAGGAAAATGTTCTGTAAATCTCCCTGCACTTTTAAATTCATTATTACATGATGCGGCCCGAAGCCTGAAAAAGGCACAGCACATAGAAGCAGTCGTTAGCCACCATCAACTGATTCAATTGATAGTGAGCCACAGTCTCACTCAACAACAAAGCACCTGGAAGGAACTTATCGCAATAGTCAAGGGGGGATTGGCTGCACCACCCCCAAAACCTAAACATTCCTCCAGCACGCCAGAATGATCAGAGAAATGCAGGGAATTGGCAGCAGAAAGACATGCTGCTCCAAAACAAAAACAACCCTCCAATACACCAGAACAACCAGAGGAACCCAGAGAATTGGTAGCAGAGAAACACGTTGCTGGTACACCCGAACAACCTGAGAGACCAAGGAAATCAGCCCGGCTGGCCCGAATACGAGGAAGGCTGGAAAAGATTCAGCGAACCACTACCCAGCCAATTGAAATCGCGGATGAACCTCCAGAACCAGAAGGAGGACCCTCCGAAGAAAATGCTGAGCAATCAGGGGCCGAGGCTAAGCAGCCTGGAGGAGGAATTGAGGAAGGAGACGAGCACTCGGGGACAGAAACAGCCACCGAGCAGGTCAATCAAGAAGAAGAAGTAGTACAGCCAGGGGGTATCCCATTGCAGGACCATGTGGGTGAGGAGGAATTGGCAGCAGTGCTGGCCAATATGGGGGAATATGGCCAGCCCTCTAGCACAGCAGGCATCCTTGAGGGACCCGCGCAAGAAGATATACCCGAGAAAGTGCATGCAGAAAAGGCAGGAGAAGAAAACTTGCCCGTTTATGATGATGAAATGGGAGACAACAATCAAGAAAAATCTGTCCCCAAGACACCAGAAGAAATCCCAGACGGAGAAGGAGCAGACTTAAGGGCTAGTCATAAACCCTCTGCCGAGGCAATGGAAATTAAGAAATTAAGGAAGAAACAGCAGAGGTTGTTGGGCATTATAGCCAAGCTTCGACAACAAATTCTAATTTTGAAAGCCAACTTGAGGATACAAAGGACCGCAAGGAAAAGGAAGAGGGCCACTGCAGTAAAATCCCGGAGGACAAGAAGGTGACAAACCTATAACCGTTCTGTTGGTCGAAACCCCATTAGGAGACCTACTGCCGAAGAATAGACTGTTGTTCCAAATGACATTGAGGAACAGATTGTTGTTCCAAATGACATTGAAGAACAGACTGTTGTTCCAAATATCGTGGAGGGACAAACTGTTGTTCCATCTGATCCTGAAGAATGAATGGACATTCCAATTGAGGAAGAGGAACAACAAGAGGCTTTGATGACAGGGGGACCAAAGCAACCCTTTATTCATGTTAAGAAAGAAAAAGAGAGCAAGGAGACCCAAACAGAAGCACCACCCTCGGGGGTAATTCGGGTCTTAAACTCTAAGCAGCGTAATAAAAAGGTCCAGGTCAAATTCCCAGCCTCTATGGCTTTATGGAAAAAGGATCCAAAGACAAGGACCTTGCACAAAATGATGAAGCAAGCTCAGCAAGAAGCTGAACAGCTGAGAGAACAAAAAGTCCCCCGGGAGAAATACGAAGAGCTACAACAACAACTTCGGGATATTAGTCAGTTCGAGAGCCAGGCCTTCGAATGATGGCAAAAGGAGCAAGAAAAGGTTGCTAAGGTAACTCATCGATTAGATAGTGTTGTTAAGCAGATGGACACTGTGTGTTCCTTGTATAATGACGTTTTGACCTGTAGGGCCCCTGCTAAAAATTATGCTTTATTTTTGCTTGAACGATATTTGCGATTGAAAATAAAAGCCGTAAGGGCAGGTGCACCTATCCACATCAATACTGTTAATGATTTTATAGATTGTTGCAAGCATTATGGAATTAAGGTTCAAAGATTATTGTGTGAGTTTTACTTGCACAACCTCATGCTAGACCAGGAAGCTGATTTAAATCCTGGCCCTTTTGTTGGCGATATACAATTCCAAGCCTTCATCTCATTTGGGGTTAATCAGCTGAAATGGCTTAGAGCATATAACACCTTTCAGAGACAGGAGAATAGCCTAGACTTATGGGTGCGAGCTGAGCCCAGAGACCCAGTGATGCTATGGAGAGAGCATAGGAGCCTTATGAGGATCCCGGGTGTCATCGAGATATTAGGACCCATGCACAAAGACTTGATCCGACATAGTCTGGAATATTTTTTGACTATTAAAGACCTTGCCATTGATGCTGCAAAATTCTAATACCGGACCTCTAGCCCAAGCATCCAGCTCAGGGAACCATTCAAATACGATAATTTTGAGCTGGCTGCCAGCCAATTGAACCTTTATGGGGAATGTATTCTACAAGCAGGGCCATCCTGGTTGGGGTATCGATTTCGTAGTCCAATTATTTGGCACCCTGCACCAAGATATCAGGCCTTGTATGAAATGCCTGCAGATCAAATAAATTAGTTCTTTGATAATCTAGTTGCTCATCACGGTTGTCGGCCCCCTCATGAGATCCCCTCTTTGGCCTATTCTCTTACCGCCTTGCATGTCAACTATAATGTTTTCATGAGGGCATGAAACAGGGTAAGCAGGGGGGTGTGTGGAGCACTTGAAAGGTATGCTTTTGACAAGCAATTTAGTGGCTTTTCAGTAATATTTGTAACCTTTTCTGCATTGTGAATTCAAAAGAGATAAAGGATTTTAATAAAATGGGCAAGAATTAACAAGGGAAGATCAATCACTAATAATTGTCATTTTTCTATGCAGGGAGAAGTGGAAGCAAGGAGTTGCCGTCCAAAAGCGAAAAACAGAGGAAGAATAATTGTTGTCCCTCCAGAGGGGAACCGGATGCGAACAAGATCGAGTAAATCAGAGCTGAATAACCCAGGAAAGGAAGGAGGGATACCGAGTCGGCGAACGCGAGAAAGAAAAGTAAAGGATTAACCGATTGGCGAATCCCTCAGGATCTTCGATCCTGAGGGATCGCTGTTTTACTTATCTTTGTTATCTAGATATCTCCACGGTTACTCTTATATAAAGGAACAATGTCGTTGAGCAAGGGGACTACTGCTTTTGTAATTTTTGTTTTCAGAGAAAACTTTGATCATTGAGTCTCACTGAGACCTGGTTTATTATACATTTGTTGATGCATTAATATAAAACACTTGGTGTTTATTTCATCTCTGCGTCTGGAGTAACCTAAGGTGGTGTACCATTGGCAGCTAAGGGCCCGGCTCTGAAGGACACTTGCTTTTGTATCATTATACTGTGATTTATGCGTGGTTTGCTTATCTTTATTACTCAGTAATTTGATACATCTTTCATATGCTATGCTATGCTCTGTTCTGATCAATACATTAATGATTTTTCTGTGTAACGACTCTGCACTGTATAATTGGATATATTAAGAGTTGAATTGCATCTTTAACCAGCTATTTCTATTACAGAGTGTCGATATGAATATTACTCTCATTGGATCCATGTGAAATAACAATTGTTGGAACTTGAAAGTAATATTACTTTGTTTAGAAACATAGTTATATTATCCTTCATTCTCAGATTACTATATTAATGCGAGGTGTGTATATATGGTTGATTATTGTTGTTCCATAATTCACTAATGAGTGTTGTTCCATAAAGAATATTCCATCCAGTTTGCTTGAGGAGAAAAGAATGTTATATCAGAGTGTGAATCATTGGTTTTGACTCGCGAGATTTAGTTTCATTTACTGTTGTTCCATTTCCTTTTTGTTGTTCCATTTTACCTTCTGCCGTTCTATTTACTTGCCTTTGTTGTTTTGGTGTGAGAGAAGGTCTAAAGCTATAGTGAGCCTCAGAAGATGCTGCCTAGCTCCCAGACCTATGGTCCATGCTCTAATTTCCTTTGTATCAGTTTCTAGAGGGATGGGTTATCGCTTCCGTACCCTTGACTGATCAACTGTCTTGTGTGATTCTATCTTTTGGGATAATTTAGTTACAGTTTAGCATTTGTTTACTTTTGTATTTGCTGAACGCTATACTCCTAAGCATTACTCGGACGAATAGCCTCGGATTGAGTTACTCTTTGCAATAAAAAAACGTTCCCGGATTGATTTATTAATGTAGGATAATTAGAGGTGTGAGAGACCCTAGTTATAGCTCTACACAATGGTGTGTGGAAAAATCTTGCACTGGTGCATGGTGAAATCGTGCACTGGTGTATGTCGAAATCTTGCACTAGTGTGTGGTGAAATATTGCACTAGTGCACGGAAAACTCTTGCACTGGTGCGCGCAAAATCTTGCACTAGTGTGCAGCGAAATCTTGCAATGGTGCGCGGTGAAATCTTGACTAGTGCACGGTGAAATCTTGGACTAGTGCTCAGTGAAATCTTGGACTGTTGCACGATGAATGACTCACCAGTAGAAACTTCACAAGTTTGATCTAGGGTCTGCTTCCCTAGCTTAGGGTTGATCTGGGGTTTGCTACTACTGATATAAATCAGATCTTTGTACTATTTCTCTCTGTTGAATTATTGAAGATAAAAGAAGATTTGATCAAAGGGTTTCCCCATATTGGGGTTTGTCCCTGGCTAGCCACCACATCTTGTGTCTCTTGTCTTGGCTTGTTTTTTGTTGATCGTTTAACGTTCTATCTGCACTTTGCTTCATGTACATGTGATTTCTAATTTGTGGATAATAATAAGAAAAATAAGTAAACTTCTCTAAGCATAGAACATACCATAACTTAACATGGTATCAGAGATGAGGTGAAGACAAATCCCGAGCAAGAGCAAGAGCAATCACCGAAGAGAAGATTGGCAGGCTATCCTAAAAGAATTCATGTGGTCCTCAACACACTTCCCTGCTAAAGGCAAGCTCTGTGAGAAGTTTGACTACCACGGATGGAAGATGTCTCTTGATCTAACATTAGAAGAACAGAAAGTGTTGGACCATGTGAAATATGGAATTACTAAGCCTCCATCAAATGCATTTGTTGCTACTAGGAACAAATGGACCTAACGGTGGAAGAAAGGGACGATGTTACATTTGTGTTAAAGTAGGTCACTATGCAAGGGTGTGCCCTGATAGAAGGGACTCATAATGGGATGATGATCAAAATCCCTCTCATGGCAATCAAAGGAATATAAAATCTAATAGAAGAGGAAAAAGGAGTGCTCAAAATCAAGGAACAAGACAACCATTCAAGAAGGCTAGAAATTCCAGGCATGAATCTAACACTGTTGATAATAAACAGGATGAATATTATCTACTAGCTACTCTATCTACCTCTGCTCCTTCAGACTCAATGGGAAATTGGCTTATTGATAGTGGTGCCTCAAGGCACTTCACTGATTACAAAGAAGTTCTCCATAATGTGATAGAGAAATAAACTAACCTGGAAATTGTCCTTGGAGATAATATAAAATATCCCATGAAAGGTGTAGGCAATGTCTCTCTTAAATTGAATCAAGGCAATACGATCCACTTACAGGATGTATTATATGTGTCTGACCTCAGAAAGAACCTGGTGTCCATTTCGGCTATGGGAGACAAAGGCTACAAGGTGGCTTTCAGCGATTGCAAGGTACGTGCATGGAAAAAAAATATTAAAGATGCCTTCACTCTTGGGTTTCGAGTTGATTCATTACATCAGGTTGGAGGAAGACCGCTAGGTGTCATTTCATGTGACACATCTCAAGCCTTGATCAAGAATAAAACCAAAAAGAATATCAAGATCTTAAGGACTGGTAATGGAACTGAATATGAATTTAACTAGTTTCATGACTTCTGTAAAGAGGCTAGCATTAAGAGGGAGACTACTACACCATATACTCCTAAACAGAATCGTGTGGTAGAAAGGTAGAACTCTACGATTGAGGAAGTTGTCCATGCCATGCTCCATGATCAAAGACTTCCGAAGTTTCTAAGGGCTGAAGCAGCAAAGACCATCATATATGTACAAAATCAAAGCCCTCATCAAGAATTGGGCTCTAAGACTCCTGAAGAAATGTTCACTGGTAAAAAACCTGACATATCACATTTTAGAATTTTTGGAAGCCCTCTATATTTTCATGTGCTGAAAAAAAGGAATAAATTGGGTGCATCTAGAAAGAAAGGAATCTTCATGCACTATGGTGAAAATACTAAGGGTTATAGAATCTATGTAGCCAATCGAAGGGAAGTTGTGATTAGTCATGATGTCACCTTCGATGAAGATACGGCCCTTAGCAAGGTGGACAATCTTCCAACTATGAAGAGCTCTCAAGAAGCCAACACCAGGGAACCTAAAGAAAAGGGTGATGAAACAATGCCTGATGTGGAAGAACCCATGGATCCTATTGATCCACCTGAGCCTTCCTCTTCTAGGAAGAGGCCCTCTTAGCTTAGGGAGCTACTTGATGATGCTGAAGGACACACTGCACTGTGAGGAACCTTTCGTGAAAGCAAGAAACCCAACAAATATCAGGGATACCTGACTATCATGAGCACGATCATACAAAATGAGACTTGATCATTCTCAGATGCCTTCAAGCATCATGGAAGGATGCTATGACCAAAGAATATCAGTGTATTATGAAGAATGATGTCTAGGAAGTAATTCCCAGAACCTAGGACAAGACAGTTGTCACTTCTAAATGGATTTACAAGATAAAGCATGCAACAGATGGAAGTACAAAAAAATATAAGGCTCGTTTTGTTGCTCATGGATTCTCCTAGAAGGAAGGTATAGACCATGATGAGATATTCGCACCTGTTGCTAGATATACCACCATCCGCTCGATCATAGCCCGTGTAGCTTCAGAAGGATGGAACCTACATCAGATGGATGTCAAGACCACGGTCTTGCATGGTTCAATCAAATAAGTGGTATACATGGAGCAACCCAAAGGATTTGAGATTTATGATCAAAAATCTCATCTATGCAAGTTGAAGAAGGCTTTTTATGTGCTGAAGCAAGCACCCCGAGCTTGGTATGAGAGGATCGACAACTGCTTGATGAAGCTGGGATTCACTAGGAGTGAAGCCTACCATAACCTCTACTTTAAGGTTGAAGATGACAAACCTCTCATACTGGTGTTGTATGTGGATGACCTCTTCCTAATAGGTGCATACCCTCTCATTCACAAATGTAAGAGGGAGTTGGCTTCTCAATTTGAAATGAAGGACCTTAGACTGATGCACTATTTCATAGGACTTTAAGTCTGGTAGAACCCAAGGGAAATTTTCCTATCTGAAGGAAAATATGTTGTGAAGATATTGGAAAGATTCAGTATAGTAGACTACAAGCTTGTAACTACCACGATGGAGCTTGACTTCAAGAAGTTAAGCAGTAGTGCTGCTAAACCTGTTTTACAAAATGCTACTGATTATCAGCAACTTGTCGGAGCATTAATTTTCTTAGTGAACTCTCGTCCAGATATATGCTTTACAGTCAACACATTAAGTCAACATATGGTTGAACCTATCACATACATTGGATTGGTGCCAAGAATCTGTTACAATATCTTCGTGGCACAATTACATATGCGTTAAGATACACTACCAGAGAAGTGAGACTACTTGGACACACTGATGTTGATTGGGCAGGCAGTGTGGTGGATCATAAGAGCACTTCTAGGTGTTCTTTCTCCTTGGGATCTGCTTCGATATCCTAGATGAGCAGGAAGCTGAAATCGGTGGCTTTGAGCACCTCTGAGGCAGAGTATATTGCTGGTAGCATGGCCTCTTGTGAGGTAGTCTGGTTGCGGAAGCTCTTCAGTGAGCCGTTTGGATTTACATTAGATACCTCCATGATCCTATGTGACAACCAGAGTGGGATTCGCTTGTCAGAGAATCCTGTATTTCATGATCACTCCAAGCATATTGATATCAGGTACCACTATATTCGAGATATGGTGCAGCAAGGAGCAATAAGACTCCAACATATTGCTACATATGAATAGGTCGCTAAAATTTTGACAAAGCCCCTACGAAAGGTCAAAATTTGACTTTCCGAGAATGACTTAGTGTTGTTCGGAAACCTTCTGATGAGGGTCATGTATGATGTATTGAGCTCTGGGAGCTCCAGGGGCACGCGAGGTACTTCTTGGAGCGACATATGATGACAAGGTAAAAGAATCAAAACTTTCCCTGTAACACCCCGTGGCGACTAAGTAGCAGGATGATTAGTTCTCCTGTGACGTTTGGATGATGCGCTCTCCATGACGATTATGTAGTAGGATGATTAGTTCTCCTATGAGGTTTGGATGATGTGTTCTCCATGACGATTATGTAGCAGGATGATTATTTCTTCTGTGAGGTCTAGATGATGTGTTCTATATGACGATTCTATAGCAGGATGATTAGTCCTCTGGTGAGGATAAGATTGATTAGTTCTCCTGTCAAGGCATCCTACCCATGTAGTCTGGGACTCATGGGAAGTACCTGTCATCTAATCAATGAGCAGGAAAATGAGGATAGGGACCATACTAGTACCGATGGACGCATCACTACATCTACCGTACTCCCTATGCTAGGATGACCTTCATTGAACTGGGATCAATGATACTGGTCTGGGACTAGTGGTAAGAGTTGTACCCACTATGACGCTAATTTTGGGTCAATTGGGACTGGTCTCGGACTAGTGGTACATACTCTAAGACTAACTTTCATTTAGTGGAGGATGATATTGGTCTAGGACTAGTGGTAGGAGTTGTACCCACTATGACACTGACTTCAGACTAGTTGAGACTGGTCAAGGACTAGTGGTACATACTCTGAGACTAACTTCGGGTTAGTGAAGGACTGGCATGGGACTAGTAGTAGGAGAGGTACCCACTATGATGTTGACTTCTGGTTGGTTAAGACTGGTCTGCGACCAATGGTACACACTCTGAGATTGACTTTGAGTTAGTGGAGGATGTGATCCGGATTTAAACAGGAATGCAATAAAATATAGAGATAACCATATACACAAAGATGCAGTGGAAATAATACTTCATTTCATTAATGGAAAATACCGAAATATGCTTACAACCAGAAATGGAAATAAACCAGCTAGGGGGATGGTAGCTTATCTCTGAGAAGAGATGTGGCGGCTACATGCCTCTGAACTGTCCTGAACTATGTTACAATGAGGCTCGAAGGCCTATTTATTGTTGAGAAACAATGGAAAACCCTTCACATTCCAAAACCTTACCCTAGAAGATGAAACGCCAAATTGTGGGCCCCGTTTTGGGTAAATTGGTACATCAATTTCCCGACGTCGTAACTTTGGCATACGATCTCCGTTTGACGCGTATGATAGCTCGTTAGAAAGATCTATCTGAGAACTACCACTTTGGGAAGGGCAATGTCGGTCCATGGACCCATGTTGCCCCCAGATTTCCCAAAAAACGTCGTTTAGGGCCTTAAAACGGCTCCGGAAGTTTAGGACCCAAAAAACTGCTAAAAATATTAAACTGTGCTACAATTTAGGAAACTAAAAAAGCTGAAACAGACAATTGTGGGGGTCCAAATGGGATAGGTGGGTGGCCACCAACATCCACCTGGATCATTCCTCCACCCTTAGGAAGCAATGGTCCCCATTGCGTTGAGTTCCTCCCTGAGATGAGGATGCTTTTGCTGAGCTGGGTCACTCGTGAGTTGTTCTGCAATCTCTGATGTGTCCAGCAATGGTGGGAAGCATGGTCGACGACGGTCCATATTGAACACTTGGTTCAAGCGAAGGAATGGAGGAATGTTGTGCTTCAAGGCATTGTTGCCCATAGCCTTGGTACTGGTGTAAGGACCATGTTGAAGTGGTCCGAGTTTCTGATGGGTTCTGGTAAGGTGTTCTCTCTGCAGATGCAACCAGACTTTGTTGCCCACCTGAAGCTTGTGTGGTACCCCTGTGGGTGAGGAGAAGTTGTTCCTGTGTTCTGTCATGACTGTATTCCTTTGCTGCTGCTGCTGCATAGAGGAACCCTGTGTGGGGGTCATGGATGTAGCAACAATCTTCCCCTTACTTTGGGAGTGAACCATACAGATGAATTTCCTAGTCTGTGATATGAGCTTGCTGCCTTTCTTAGCAGTGATTAAAGAGGTGGCGGTAGGTGGGACTACCTCAGGTATCCTGTACAATGAATTATCTAAAGAAATAATTACAGCGCGAGGCCTTGACTCATACACAGCATGTTTCCTCCACAAGTATGGCTGGCCTAATAGTACATCACAAACATCCAGAGGGGTAACATCACACAATACCTCGTCTGTGAATGGTTTGATGTTGTACGGAAGGTGGCACTGCTGGTGAACTTTGAGATATCGTCCTTCATGAAGCCACCCAATACAGTACGGCTGTGGCTGTGGTGTAGTTGGTAGGCCCAACCGCTTCACGACCTCTACTGAAACAAGGTTCTTTTGGCTGCCACTGTCAACAATGAATTGCAGCGGTGAACCCTTCACCCACATCTGTGAGTGGAAAATACGTTCCCCCTCCTCTGGCTCTTCGGGCTCATTCTTTTGGATCTTGGCAGTGGCAATAGTGGCACTAGGATCTGCATGAATGATCTGCTTCCCTTTGCCATTCCCCTTGTCGAGTTCTGGCTCAGGGTCAGAACATGTATCTGATTCAAAAGCCTTCAACTCAGCCACCAATGACTTCTTGGTCCGACACTCACTTGTGTTATGAGTGGGACTCTTGTGGAACTCACACCACTTTCCTGTGTTCTTCTTTGGCTTAGTGGTGTTGTTCTTTTCTTGTGGCCTCGATGGGTTGTCTTGGGTCACCTCGCCTTGGCTTTGTCCTTTGGGCTTCGGATTTGCAGATCTAAAGTCTCGCTTCTTCTGTTTGAACTTTTGCTCAATTTTGACAGCGTATCGGTATGTTGTGCTGAGTGAGGAGATGTTCAAGAACTCCATCTCTTCCTGGATGTATCTATGCAGGCATCCGCGGTATTTGAGTACCAGATGCAGCTCAGAATCTTTGATACCCAACTGTGTGCGAAGGGTATGAAAAATGTTTGTGAACTTCAGTACATCTTGGTCTTGTCCCTGCCGCAGTGTGGTCCATTTGATGTATTTCTCCTCATAGCTTTTGACAGGGTAGTACTGCTCCTTGATGGCATCTCAGAATGAATACCAAGTGGGTGCGGCTGAAAATAGTGAGCCTGTGCTTTCATCCTTCTACTCGGAGTAGGTTTCCCACCAGTCGTTGACGTGGAGGGCTGCTTTGAGAAGAGCGAAAACAATCTTTTCCCGACTTGAAAATTCATGAACAAAAAAATAACCCTCTAGCAGATTTAACCATTTATCTACCGCATCTGCGTCTATCTTACCCTCGAAGATGGGGATTTCAAAATTCACTTGTACCTTAAAGGGCGTGGCATTTCTAGAGTAGCTCCTGGAAGCCGATGCATCACCTCTAGGTAGCCGCTGAAGGATCTGTGCAAAATTGTCCATCATCGCGTTTTGTTGTCACTCGAGGGCTTCTTTGAGGAAGATTTTGATAGGATCTCCTGCCCCCTCGTCTTTCTTCTCATCCTCCATGGGAGGCCATCGGGATTTGTGAGGCTGGTCTTGCAAAGGTTCGACCAATTCAAGCCCTAACTCCTTATAGCCCGACCTCGTTGGGGACATGAAAAGTAAAACAGAGAAAAAGCAGACCCCCTCTGATACCACTGATCCGGATTTAAATAGGAACACAATAAAATACAGAGATAACCATATACAAAAAGATGGAGCGGAAACAATGCTTCATTTCATTAATGGAAAATACCGAAATATGCTTACAACCAGAAATGGAAATAAACCAGCTAGGGCGATGGTAGCTTATCTCTGAGAAGAGATGTGCAGTTACATGCCTCTGAACTATTCCGAACTGTGTTACAATGAGGCTCAAAGGCCTATTTATTGTTGAGAAATAATGGAAAACCCTTCACATTCCAAAACCTAACCCTAGAAGATGAAACGCCAAATTGTGGGCCCCGTTTTTGGTAAATTGGTACACCAATTTCCTGGGGTCGTAACTTTGGCATACGATCTCCGTTTGATGCGTACGATAGCTCGTTAGAAAGATCTATCCGAGAACTACCACTTTGGGAGGGGAAACATCAGTCCATGGCCCCACATTGCCCCCAGATTTCCCAAAATACGTCGTTTAGGGCCTCAAAACGGCTCTGGAAGTTTAGGACCCGAAAAAACTACTAAAAATAGTAAATTGTGCTACAATTATGGAAAGTAAAAAACTGAAAGAGACAGTTGCGGGGGTCCAGATGGGATAGGTGGGTGGCCACCAACATCCACCTATATCAATGATAATAGGGATCATATTAAATCATTAAATGTTGCACAACATTTTGAAGGTCTTCAAGCAACAATTGTCTCTCGAAAGGAAGATATTGAAAAGTCAAACAAGAAAAATGAAGAACTACTTCAAGCATTTGAAGAAGAGGAGAATGGGTTGAAGAAGGAAATTATAATCTTGAAGGAGAAAATGGAAGAAGGAAGAAAGGTTGAAGAAGTAATCAAAAAGTAGTATCTTGAAAAAGAAAAGAAATACCAAATAATGGAGGTTGAGGTAGACATTCTAAAAGGTAAATTAGAAGAAAAGGATAAACACTTGAGATTTGAATATAGTACTAAGATTTTGGATAACATTCTTAGTAGTCAAAGGTTTCTTGCCATTAATTCCAGCCTTGGTTTTCATGGAACTATAAAAGGAGAATCTAGTTCGCAGGGTCATACAAGGATTTTGAAAGATAATATTTTAGATCTGAAATTCTTGTTAGAAGGATTATAGGTCAACTAGAGCAACATCCAAAGAAGATGAATTCTCAAAATAAATCATTTGCTCCCAATAATAGAGACTTTAATCGATTTTCTCTTCTCATCAATAATGTTGAATGCTTTATATGTCAGAATTATGTACATGTCATAGACAATTGTAGAAGAATGAGATTTTGATCTCAAGAAACTAACCACTTCACAGAAAAATCATCAGATTCTAGGTACTCAAGTCTCTTTAAGGGGTATTTTTTTGCTTGCAAGATATTTGGTCATTAAGCTATTGATTTCAATAGAAGGAATATGAAACAGAAATGTTATGATTACTCTGATCGCATAAGATGTTATGCTCGTAACATGTTTGGGCATGTAGCCAAAAGAATGCAAGAATAAATCTATGGATTGCCTCAGACAACATGGAAAGAAATCAGATAAGAATATTGATGTCAAAAGACCTGAAAATGATGTATCCAACAACATTTCTCGTAATAAGAAGAAAGAAGAAGTACATATATGGTTTGGTATTTCTCTTTGCTCATTTTAAAAACAAGACTAATGGTACATATACAATGGATGCTCTCATCACATGAATGGAGATAAGAGTAAGATGGAGTCGCTCAAGAAAAACTAGTATGGTGAGGTTATTCTTGAAAATAATGCTCGAGCAAATGTTTTGGGAAAAGGTAGAGCCATAATTAATAAACATAGAGGAAAAGTTGATACTTTATTAGTTCAAGGGCTAAAGAAGAATATTCTAAGTGTAGGTCAAATGGAGGATAAAGGAAATTTAATTGTGTTTTCATATACCAAATGCAAGGTTATGGATGAAGAAACTAGAAAATTCATAACAAGGGGGTATAGAAATCCAAACAGATTATACATTTTTAAAGAACTGAATTCTCAAAAAAATGAGGAGCATTTAGACAGAGTAAAAGAATTTCTAATGTAGTACGTTGTTCTTGAAGGAATATTTTTCACAGTGTCTGCAAAAGTGATGAGAGGTACATGAGCTCATGAAGAGGAGGATATGATTATTATGCCTTCAAGAAAAGTGATGTATGATCTTAGGGGGAGCTATACATATCTATATATTGATGATGATTCCCATGTTGATTTGATATTCATTTTGCTTATATTACTAACAATGCATCTGATGTAGCGACAGTGAAACATGAATATATAGTACAGGCTCAGGGAGAGTTGTGGCTATGAAAGTTCAACATTTCACTTTATGTATGCCGATATCGTAAAGGAAAGTCACGTATATATGCAAGTTTTGTTGTAAACAATAGTGTATGTTTCTTTATGAAGAAGAAACTATGGGACAAACTCAAGGATAGGTTATGGTATATTTCAACTACTGGTTCTTTGGCCCTCTCCTTTTGATGTTGATTGGTTACAATCTATTGTTTCTCAAATGAAACTTAGAAGCGATATTGGCTTATGTGGATGCTAGATGAAATTGCTTCTTTGATGGCTTTACTGATTGATGAAGTTTCTTTAATGACTTTAATGGTGAATGACTTCGCTATGACCAGAAATGACAGTGAATGTTTGGCATATGTTCAGGGGGAGAATTTTCTATGCTTTTAATTGTGCATTGCTAGTATTATGATTTCTTTTTGCATGATGATGTTCATCATAAGTATATATATCATTGATGATGTGTAGTTCTTTCCACTGAAGACACATGAGGTTTTTATTCTATCATTAGTAATGATAAAGTCTTGGATAAAGTTGCACTTAGTGGAATTAATTCTACATAAAGAGGACATGCATGCCATGGTCCTTATTGACATTAGTTTATGATGATGAGCTTCACTCTCTACTTATGTGTTGCTTTCATTATATCTTGAATGATGCATCAGTTCGATATGGTGCAGTTATGGATGATTCACATAGTATTTCTCTTGGCTCTCACATATGTTACATGGTGAAGTTATGCTATATATGGCATGTTTCTTGAGGATTGTGGATCTTCATATATAGAGCATGTTGATATTGATAATGTGAGATCAAGGAGATGGGTTACTAACAAATCTTGATTGCATATTCTTACGATTGATGATGATAAATTCTTACATGTTTCTATCTCTATGTCATGGGATATCATTAAATTTTAGATAAGCATCTTATCGATGATCACTTGAGTTGTCTATGGTGTGATGATTCTTCTTGATACACTTGATTGATGTTGAAGTTTCTCCTTACCTTTGATAGATGCATATGATGACATCATGATCCAAGAGAATGATATTTCTTCATTTGAGGAAAAGGAAAGTTACATGAAGATAAGAGGATGGTTACTGATATGCTACTACAACCGTTGGGTGATGCTTGGAGACATTTCATATTTAGTCACATATTGATGCTTGAAAGATTTTGTCACATGGTGATACCGATTGATGCTACATTGTCCTACCTTATGATGATATTATTGGTTCTCACATACATTGTTGATGCATGAATTTTTTAACCTTGATGAGGTCAAGGGGATAAGTTGATAATATATCTCTATGGAACAATCTTATGCTATAATTTGGTAATGTTGTATACCTAGCCATAGGTTGATGATATTGAAGCTACATTGGCTTATCTTGCATATTGATGATGAGGATGTGAATGTTGTTGTACATATTACTGCTATGTATGTTACAAGATCCTATGATGATTATTATGGTCTTGCTACTGCATGGTGGAGGTATCTATCTTTGTTTTTTATCATAAATGTCATATTTGTCTCTTGATGTAAAGGCCTGTGAGTTAATAAATGTAAAATTCAGGCATGTTTGGACTATTGGGGGTCAAGTCGATTATGTATGTAATCCGATTCTGGGCATTTGATGTAATGTTGAATTAAATATGTAACCCTGCTATGTTGGGTGATTGATGTAAGAATGATTCCTTGGTGATATAAAATGTCATATTTGGTTGAGTCATATTCCTAAATATTTAGCATATGCTTAGGGGGAGCATCGTCCATGTCCATATTCAACAAATCATATCTACAATGA
Source organism: Pinus taeda (assembly GCA_000404065.3). Classification (NCBI taxonomy): domain Eukaryota; kingdom Viridiplantae; phylum Streptophyta; class Pinopsida; order Pinales; family Pinaceae; genus Pinus; species Pinus taeda. The sequence continues at coordinate 47,927 of APFE030897716.1, read as the reverse complement.
TACTCTTTATAAAGGGAGAAATAAGTATTCATTCAAATATAATCAACTCTTTACCCTTGATGTCAAAGGGGGAGAGTAACTTGTTGTTTGAAGGAGAGTGCTTGGAAAGAAGCTTGGTATGTATAACGATGTGTTTACAGGTACATACAAGTGGTGGTAACAAAATACCAAAGTCGTTTCCATTAAGTCTAAAGGGGGAAATTTTTTTCATTATGACTAATGTGTTGTCCTTGGTGACAACCTACTTTATAAAGATGTCAACATGATGATTATGTAGATGTTACAGATGAGACGAACAAAGGAATATTAGCTGAGATATATAAAGTTGATAAAGGTTAAGTTTAGGAAAGTATATGTGGGTCTTGTGAAGAAAAGCCACATACATATGATGGTATTATGGAGAGAAGTCATATACAATTTCTGCACCATAGTATTATGAATACAAAGGGTCTTTACCATGGTATTGGCACATAATATTGAGTGCGATAATGGATATTTGATCCCATCAAAGAATACCATTGACATTAGTAAAGAATTGGCCTAAGGTATTGGCTAAGGATCATACTCTATATTGAGATGGATATCAAAGTGTTAAGTGTGCATGTAATGGATTATTTAAGAATTACTTAATTTTAAATAGGAGTGCATCAAGGAGCGTGGAGATGGATAAGATATAATAGATATGAAACGACCACATATTGAATAATGTATTTATGGTTTGATATATCTGTGATGATGATATTATGATGTGTGTCTGTAACAGTTTGCAGCCAAGATTTGCGTTTGACAGAGGTTATGTTGTAGATAAGGTATATCTCAGTGATTATAGTTTTGTACGTGGGTTTGACACTAATAAGTTGTGTACATATGTGGATCTAATTCTAGGTAGTCATGTATATATTCTGTAATATGAACAAATATGTATGTCGGTGTGTTGAATTATAAGCTTGTACATATGTGGATATGCTTCATAAGAGTTGTGTGCATCTCTTAGGGGTTTGTGGCATAAGCTATTAATGATGTTTGATAATTTATGTTATATTCTTATATTGTTGGTCAATGAAGTATCTCTTATGATAATTGGTGTTTGATAGTGTTGGCTAGGTTGACTTTCTTATGGAATGATATGTTGACTAGCTTCTATTGTGTGATGATTTCTATTTGGTTCCTTAATTTGTGATGGGTTCAGTATGTGATATAGTGGTTGATTCAGTATGACAGTGATTTAGAATTAGTTGTTCAGTATGTTCAGATCTATATGCATTTCCTCTTAAGGAGAAATGGATACATACACAGCTATGTTGTAGAAGAGTAGTGTATATATTTTGACAAATGGTTGATCAAGATTTGTGGTGGCAACAATTGGTTTCTGTGATGAGTAATAGTGTTTGGTAGTTGTGCATTGATATGATATAATTTGGTTTACTTTTATTTCGTTGCAATAGTTGATTGAGAGTCAGTGATTAAGTGTTTTGATACAGTGATAGATTTCAATATTGTTATTTGGTACTAGGCTTAAATGATGAAAGTGGGTCCATTTTGAAAATGTGATGAAAACTAACCTATAGGTTTGATGTTTTGGATCAGTTGTATCTAGTATGAAATATTATGAAACATTATCCACAAAGGTGCTGAGGGTTGGATCCATCAATGAGGAAGTCGAAGCTTCCTTCTAGTGGTAACTAGTGAATCAGATCATGGAGTTGAATCTCCCATCTAGTGGGTGTCGGTAAATGAGATCAGGGGTTTGGATCTCCCTTCTAGTGGATGATGGAGAACGAGTGAATGTTGTAGCCTTTTGCAGGTGGGTGCTTGTGTACTAGTATGAGTCTGCATCAGTTAAAGATTCTAAGATGTTTTATTTCTAATAAAATATGAATACAAAGATGATGACAATGATTGTTTCCTCCCACACTTAGTTTCCACCCAAAAATCTGGGTGTCCTCATGTGTTGATGTGTTGCTTATGTTTGATGGTGTATTATTTTTTACTACTCATGGTTATTATTCAATTAAATGCTAATGAAGTAATCACATACTAGTTAAATCATAACAAATGATGAAATAAATGAAAATTTACCTAACTGGATATACGCTAATTTCCTTCATCATAGTCACGTTCATACACCAGTGATGTTAATGATAATAGCATACATAAATATGAATAATAAATTGAAAGGTTTAAGTGAGTTTTAAAATATTGATTCACCCCTAGTATTTTTCCCAACATTGGTCAGCAATGCACAACCATGCTACAATGTCACATTGCGAGAAAGATTGTCTCAACATGAAAATCAAACATGGTCAAATTTCACATTGTGACAATGATTGTCCCAATATGAGAATCAGCCATGCTAAAACATGGTTAATCATATTTATTTTAGGGAGTATAGTATTTATTTGGGTATTTATATACATAGGGTTTATAATATTTTCCCTTGGGTTTAATATTACTCCCTTGGGTTTATAATCCCTTGGGTTTAATATTATTCCCTTTGGTTTATAATACCTTAGGTTTTAGAATTGATTCCTTGGGTCTATTATTCCCTTAGGTTCATAATGTCAATCGCTTGGGTTTATTAATCTAAGGGTTCACATGAAAATCATCCATGGTAAAACATGGTCAGCCATGTTTCTTTTAGAGTTTATATTATTTATCTTAGGGTTTATAATATTAATCCCTTGGGGTTTTAGTATTAATCCCTTGAGTTTATTGTTCACTAGGGTTTACAATATTAATATTTTGGGTTTATTAATCTAAATATAAATCCTTCGGTTTAATATAAATCCCTTAGGTTTATAATCATGGTCAACCATGGACAAACATGGTCCACTGTAAAAATGTGACAAAGATTTTCTCAATATGGAAATCAAACACGGTTTAATGTCACGATATGAAAAATATTAACTCAATATGAAAATAAATCATACTAAACCATGGTCCAACATCACTTTGTGAAAAAAGGTGTCTCAATATGAAAATGAACCATGGTTAACCATGGTCAACCATGTTTATTTTGGTGTTTATATTATTTATCTTTGGGTTTATACATATTTTTGTTTAAAATATTAATCCCTTGGTTTTAATATTATTCAATTTGGTTTATAATGCCTTTGGGTTTTAAAATTGATCCCTTGCGTTTATAATATAAATTCCTTGGGTCTATTAATTTAAGGTTTCATATTCCTGGGGTATAATATTGTTAATAGGGTTTATAATATCAATCCTAGGTTTTAATATAAATCCATTGGCTTTCAAATCATGGTCAACCATGTTCAATGATGGTCTACTGTCACATTTTGCCAAAGATTGTCTCAATATGAAAATCAAGTATGGTTAACTATGGTCCAACATCACATTTTGACAAATAGTTTTTTAGTACGAAAATCAACGATGGTAAAGTATGGTCAAACATGTTTATTTTTGGGTTTCTATTATTTATCTTAGGGTTTTTATACCTTAATGTTTAATATTTATCCTTTGGGTTTAATATTATTACCTGGGTTTTTTAGTATTCATCCCTTGGGTTTATTAATCTAAGGGTTCATATTCCTAGGGGATAATATAATTCATAGGGTTTATAATATTAATGTTTGGGTTTTTAATATAAATTAATTGTGTTTGTAATCATGGCTAACCACGGTCTAGCGTCACATTGTGACAAAAAAAAATCAATATGAAAATCAACCAGTGTCGCATTGTGACAATCATTGTATCAATATGAAAATCAACCATGGTCAACCATGTTCTAATGTCACATTGTGACAATGATTGTCTCAGTATGGAAATCAATCATGGTCAACCATGGTTAATAACCATGGTCACATTGTGACAAATATTGTCTCCTGTTCCCATGTCACATTGTGAAAACCGTGGTCATCCATGGTTAATCGTGATCCAAGGTCACATTGTGATAAAAATTGTCTCAATATGAAAATCAACCATGGCCAACCTTTTTCCAACATTGCGCCATGACAAATGTTGTCTCATTATGAGAATCAATCATGGTCAGCCATATTCCAACATCACATTGTGACAAAGATTGTGTCAATATGAAAATCAACTATAGCCAACCATGGTCAACTATGTTTATTTTAGTGTTTATCATATTTACCTTAGTGGTTATATACCTTGGGGTTATAATTTTTATTCATTTGGTATAATATTATTCCTTTAGGATTATAATCCCTTGGGTTTATTATTTCCTTTGGTTTATAATATTTATCCTTGGATTTATATACCCTGGGTTTATAATATTAATTGCTTGGGTTTATAATACCTTGGGGTTTTAGAATGAATCCCTTCAGTTTATAATATCAATTCCTTTGGTTTATAAATCTAAGGGTTCATATTCCTAGGTATAATATTATTCATAAGGTTAATAATATAAATCCTAGGGTTTAATATTAACCATAGCAATAACATTAATAATAGTAACCATATTTATATTAATAAAACAATAT
>APFE030897716.1:10077-41688 GCA_000404065.3 Pinus taeda | reverse complement strand
ATTATTATCGGTTATTATTTGAAAATTTATTGTCACAAAATATGAAAATTCCATGCATGCATAAAGGATAGGTACAAATTTTTGGTGATTCTATGAATGTGATAAATTGGACAAACAATGTGCATCGTTGTCAAAATCTTACTTTGGTTCCTATTTTAGATGAAGTTTCTTTCATAAAATATGGTTTTGTTGATTTTTTTGTCTACCATATTTATAATGAGAGGAACGTTGAAGCAGAACTACTTTCTAAAAAGGCTATATAATGGGCTTCGGAAATCTCACACATAGTTGATTCATAAGATGGCCAAGTAATCGAGTGGGATCAACTACCTTACATTAAAGGATTGTCTTTTTGATTTTCACATCTTGCCACCTATGTTATATATACTTTTGGGCTGTAATGGACCTCTTTTTTCCATAGTTTATCGACTGTTAATGCATATATTTTCATGATGTAATTATCTATGGGATGGTGAAAACTTCAAACTACTATATTATTTTTGATATGGATGGGTTGGTTTCTCTGATGTTCGGACAAACTTGGTTATATGGCTCTTGAATTTAGTAATATATTATGCTTTTGGTATTGAGTAAGTGATGTATTTTCCACTTTTCTTGGTGTGTTGTGCTTTCACCTTCTACATATTGTGGAATCATAGTCTGGTTCATGAATTCTTTATTGCATCTAATATGTAACTTTTTATTCTTTTAATAAAAGTTTTATTTTTCCCTTAGAAATAAACATAAAAAATAAATGATAGGTATTTATGTCTTTTAATTATAGAATAGTAATGTATTGTGGGCCCGATAAAAATATCAACTTTACTTTTTATATTATTTTTACTTATAAAAGGAAATATAATATAAATTTATAACTTGATGTAGAAGTTAAAATTTGAAATATTAAAATAATTATAATATAGAAAAAAACTTATTTTTGTAAACGTAGTCCATTTTCTTATAATTTTATCTAATTATTTTATTTATATATTATTTCTATTTACATAAATACTTTGGATGGAGCCTTATTTGAGGAAAAGGGTTGGGGTGGGTTGTCATTATCCCATCCATCCATGCAACAAGGGAATGTCGTAGAACACTCCTATAGAGCATGTCAAATGTTTGGTTTGGTATGAAGGGGCCGTTACTTTGACAACACACATTCTGGTCATTAAACACCTTTGCAACCCTCACACCAGTCACATATGACCTCACTGTAACCCAATTCTCTGGTGTATACGCCAAATTTTTTCTTGTGCAAAACATCACTCTCTACAAATGCCAAGATTGACAACTTCAATATCGATTCTAGCACTCCACAATTTTAATGATGTTGGGCATCGGAGAATTTGGTTCCATGGAAATTACCAACGATAATTTTGCAAACAATTATTACTACGTTCTATTGGTTCATCTCCCTATAAATCGTGAGAGCTTGCTAGGTGGGGATGAACAGACTATGGCTCATCCTTGAAAACCAAACGGGAGAAGTTCTCCCATTTCCAATTTGAATAGAATTTCAGAAGAAAATTGTTAGTAGTTCGATAGAGAGCTTTACTCCAAGACCTGTAACTCTTTCCCTATAGGCTTGTCGAGCACTCTTCTTTTCTTTAGCTCAAAACTCATTGCATGAATGTTTATTATATCTCCTAAAATTGGAAAAAGCTTCCCACCACCATGGAACTTTACATTTTTCAGAAAGCCTCTCCCTTATGCATGACCATAACTCTTCCCCTCTAGTTCCTTTACTAGTTTTCTATTCATAGTATTATTGCTTGGATTAGTAACCCATATGGCCACTAAATATTGTTTCTTTGACTAATTCTTTGTGAATTTACACTTTGGGCTCCTCTATCCCCCTCATGGCTCTCCTTCTCTAGCATTACATCCCCCACTACAAACTTTTACTCACAAGATCCCCTCACATCTCCCTTACCAGTTGTTAACCTCACTCTTTTGGCTGAGCCAAACTCATGCTTCCATCCTATTTAACTGAATCTCTTGCGCATAAGTCTTTATTTGCCACCTAACATTCATCTTCTAGTTCTTTTGTAATTCCCCTCCTTGTGCTCCCATCATGCCTCTTCAACATGCCTGCATCTACAAGGGAGAAATATATTACCACAAATGAGCCACTCAAGGCAGTACACATGCTCATCACTAATTGAAGGAATTGTTGCTCAATTTAGAGAGATTACCACATAACCTATTTAGGATGAGTTCACCCATGCCAAGAGAGAGTGGACCTCCCAAAGGCATCACCTATCAAATACTAAGGTTCTAGATGATTTGGCTAATTGGGTGTTGAATATAAAGCATACACGTAGGCTCCTTAACAAATACAAGAGAACGATGGATTTTTATTGGCATATGGAATTTCTCATAGGAAGGGCTCTTCTATATTATTATGAGCATAGAGTAGATCTTCTCCACTCTATGGTAAACTTCCACCAGCACATGAAAGACATAGATTAACAGTTGGAGTGCATTCAAAAACACCTTAGTATCACTCCACTAGTTGGAGGCACATAGGGTGACAAAAAGGATCCCATGAAGGTTGCATCTACTAATTCATACCCCTCGACTTAGCCTCCTATGATGTCCCTAGTTTATTCTTCTCCTGTCTTTTCAATTTGTTTCCATGGTAGAAAAGGATCGTATTTTAGTCCTTGTATGGTAAATTTTGAACTTATAGGCACCGTCATGGCTTATTACTCTCTAAGTAGGGGAAATTTTTGGATATGGTTAGGTTTTCCTAGTGACCAACCGAAATAAAATTTGCAATACTTTCATGTATTTCTTGCTTTATGATAGTTTTAATTAGTCATATCTTTGTGTATGCAGGTCAAGAGTAGCTACAATGGCTACATTGGAAATTTAATTATATGTGACCCTACACTTCTAGTTGTTTACATTAGGAGTAGGACTAGTTGGATTCTCATTTCCCCTCTCTTTCACTCATTCTACACCTATTCTCCTTTGTATTTGTTGTGTTTTCTTACTTTTGTCTTGCATAATGTTTTTTTTTAGATTCCTTTTGTTTGTATTTTGGTTTTTCTTTCTTGTTGTCTCATTTATTTTATTTTATGTTCTGTTAATAATACATTCCATGACGGGTGTCCCGTTTGGGCTCTAAAGTAAATGTGGCCAGATAAAAACGGCTTTGTGACACTGAAACATTTTGTTGACCTTCAGTCCTCCTTCTTTGCCTTCATTACACCTTTTGGTCAGGATTCTCTTATGAAAAATACGATCCTTGCATAAGGAAATATTTGTGTCAAACCATGATGTTTGTGTCTATTCTATAAATCTTATGGCTTCACTAGGTTATTTATGTTTTAGTGTTTTCCATTCTTATCCAATTAAGTAGAAGAGGATAACAGGAAAAATATAAATGAGCAACCAAAATTAGAGGTATGTATATTATTCTCTGGTGGGACAACATCTTCTTCTCTCAATAAGTTAGGATCCCTTTTCCTCCCATGAAATTAATAAGTTCCTAAGCATAATCCTATATAAAATACATGAATAAAAGTGAAAGAAGAGAAAGGCTTCCTACGCAAAGAGGTGAAGGAAGCAACTTCATTAGTGTACTATCTAGGCTTTCTTGAAACAGAGTAATGTTTGTGTTATTGAAGTGACTATGTCAGGGTACTATATAGGCCTACTGGTAGTAGAGTAACACTAGAGATGAAAAATAGTACTCCGAAAATCTAAAGCTCATGAACTATACTACTCTTCTCCGATTCAAAGAATTGTGATATTGTTGATCCTATGTTTGTGTTCAACCGAGAAGGAACAAATGAGAATGTGCTTATTCATGGGGTAAGTGAGGAGACTAAAGTGATCTTCATGATGAATAAATACCCCCCAAAGAAGTAGAGCCTATAGAAAATAATCAACCAGATAGAGAAACTGGAGTTTGACTAGTGTGTCACCAAGTGTTATTGCTATGACAAATACACTAGAAAATTTTGCCAATATTTTAATTTTAGAGTCTATTGTGGATATTTTGAGTAGTCATTCCATAGTCACTTGTTGGTTGATATACGTTTTGTTAAGTCTATGAGATTTTTTTTGTATTGTTACACACTCATGAAATAATTCCTTCACGCAAGCTTGAACAAGCATGGAAAAATCCACTAAGAGAGTGCATGTACAATTTTCAACACATGTTGGTATTTAGTGTGGATTTTGTTGAAATTTTCTCACTTTGTTTTCGATAATACTTCTTTTTTGGCGAGTTTCTTCAACTATCGCCCTTTGCATACTTTCATATTCATAAGTGTCATTTTCATGCTTCTGACTATCATTTTTTCTTTTGTTGACTTTAATTAGAATCGTTTTCATGTTATATTCACTGTAGCATGTGCCTCTTTAAATACCATTTGTATATCGAAAGTGTCATTCACACCTTTCTCTTTATACAATAAATGTTGCCTTTTGGCATGTGGAATGTCTTATAATGCACAAAATCTAGTTTTAGTGTGTTTCAAGGTATAATATTTGTGTTAATGATTTGTAATCAACATATAAACATGTATCATACACATTTCCAAATTTTTAAGCATTGTTGCAAAAGTGTCACCATGTTCATCGCAAAGTGTATTTTGGTGTCGTACTTATCATCGCAAAGTTGTCACAATGAGGGAACTTTGTTTCATGTGTTCTAGATGATCTATGTTGTGTCGTCAAGTGTTCTAACTATATGATCATAGTCAAGTCTTGTCAATGTTCACAACATCTTCATCTCTCCCACATTTAGCCAAATTCAGAAAAAATTTCGACAAGGTAACCTAGCCTAATCCGACCCTCCTAAACTGTTCATTGTGTAGTCTCAACCCTCAAACTACAGTCACGATTCTTAACACTATGCAATGGGGAATTCCTTCCTCCCAGGATTGTGCACTACATAGTCTCAGTGGTCAAGCCCAAACCTTGATCTCTGAAACTGCATAGTCATGCCCTCCAGCTAGACCTGAACTACTCATTGTATAGTTTTAGTCCTCAAGTCTTTTCCTTGAGCTCCTTAAACGCATAATTATGCAATCACCTAGCCTACCAAAACTATGCAGTGGGAAAAATCAAGCCTCAAGCCTCAAACCTAAGTCCTTAATTCCCTCATCTGCATAGCTTCTCTACCGAGACCTCCAAAACTGCACATTGCATAGTCTCATGGCTTGAGGCTCCATACAAATTCCTTAAGTTCCTCTATTGCAAATTTCCTTGGCTTCTATCCTCCCAGAACTGTGTAGTGAAAATCTTCAAGACTCAAGCCCTAGCCTAGAACTATTAAGCCCCTCAACTACACAATCCCTTGAACCTGACCACCCTGAACTATGCATTGCATAGTCTCAAGCCTTAGTCCCAGACCTTCACCTCTGGAACTGTGAAATCCCTTAGCTAGACACACAAGCAGTCACTAGTTCTGTCCCTAACATGTGAGTTCATGAAACATATTAGGTCAGGGGTTTTTCAAAATGATGTGAGCTTATCATGAATGATTTCTAGTTGTAGATACTCTATCTTATCATGACAGGATAATGAGGGAGGAAAAGGAGAAGGGGATTGGGCTAGAAGGCACTTATGAAATTGAAGAGATAAGATGATCATCGAGAAAGAAGATGAAGGAAAACTATATTACAATAGAAGATCAAATATTAGGACCGCATGAAGACTCCATCTAATTCACAACCCTTTGGAGGGTGGATATGAAGAAACAATCATAACTCACATGAAGATGAAGCATTGCACATCTCTTATTGACGAAAAAGGAGAAACAAGAATGGCTCAACATTTCCATGTCATGTCAAGAGTCATCATATTTCACATAATTCTTATGCATTATTTAATTTATTATTTGAAAATGTATTGTAAAGTGGAATTCCAATGGATGTGTACAAAATATGAAGAGTCATGTAAAGTTGAAAATTCATAGTATGTTAAACAGTCATGAAGGTAGTCAAAGAGTCACAACGTAGGTGTAGCATCACCCCATTGGTTATATATACAAACTCATTGTATGATCAAAGGAATTTTCACATTGTCTTCTCCCATAAGGAATTAGCAAGACAAATTTAGTACTTTTGGGGAGCAAGTCATGGCTCCAATGATCCACTAATGGAGCTAGTGATGCTCATTGTATTCATGTATCTTTGGATGTTTACTTAATACTTGAAGCTTGATGGCCAACACATTTTCATGCATGGATTGTGAATATTTGTAATATTTTTCTATTAGTATTAATTATTCATGTTTTCTTTCACCTGCATGAAAGTATTTGAACTATTTCAATAATTTTAGTGCTTATCTAATTGAAAATGTGTTGTAATGGTTGTAAAAATCATCATATCTATGTGGATTATTCTTATTGATTTTAGGTGGTTATATTTTTGCTTGTGTACACTTCTTATATGATAGTATTATTACCTTTTTCTTAGAGGCTCACCTTTTTGCCCTTCACAGTAGAAGAACCTAGATACTCCTACAACTAAACATTCACCAGGAACACTTACTTGCTTTTCACAAATGTACATACATGCTTGTCTCTCTTTCCAATGGCTAAAGCCAAGGAAAATATATATTGCAAGCAGGTGAATAATATGGAAGGATGTCCTATTGCAAATGGTGTAAGGTCTAATTGGGACTTCACATTGGGGAGACCCGCTTGGTCGATAGATTTATAGCACTGTCAACAAAAGGCAGTAGAAGGAGGACCAAATGATAGGTTGTGCCCATTGATTTTTCTTTGAATCTCTTATTCCAAATGGATCTTCCCAAAATCATAATCCCATGATTTTTTTATAAAGATCTCAATCTTACAATCCCTGTGAAAGTTTTTCATGATCTGTGCCAATTTAAGTTTGATGGTGAGGGTGCATTAACTCTTCATGAACATCTGTTTCAAGTTGTCTATATTTTCGTCTCTAATAGAATACATAGAAAATATGTCATGGTTAAATTTCTCACCCTCACATTTGAAGTTTGTTTTAAGAGATGGTCTCACACGTTACTTGTTTCTCTTCTTTCTCTTCATTTGACCAATTTGCAAAGGAGTTTCATAAATAATTTGATAGGTATGATTATTGGGATGTTCACAAAAGAATTAATCAACTATGAATGAATCTGAATGAATCAATTGAGGATTTTTCTTATTGATTCCTTCACCTTTGTTATGAATTTTTAGGAGAAGACATGGATTGGGATTTCTTTAAACAAAATTTTAAGCATTTGGCTCATAGCTATTTTCATGGTGAATCTGAACCCCCTGATTCTTATACCTCCCCAACTCTTGTAAATTATGAGACAAATTGAATTTTAGAGGAGGAAACTACCATTGTTCCTTGTCCTCCTTTTCCAATCTAGATGTGGGTGAATCCTTACAATGATAATAAAGTTGGGAAAACCGCAAATAAAATTCCTAATCCATCTCTTCATCCTCCTCCCTATTTTCATGATTCATATCTAATGGAAGAAATGCAGAAATAGCTGATGGAGCCTAGGGTGAAGGCTAATCCTTTCATTCCTCAAGATAACACTAGCACTCTTAACATGATTATTGAATCTAGGGACATTTCTCATTCTCTATCATCTACATGTCATGAATCTACATATCATGATATACTTTATCAATCTACTCCACAAACTAGCTCTTAATGCTCTCTTAGTTTTTGAGTTGTTGGTTCAAATTGCAACCAGATAGAAGGCAGTCATATTACTCTAGTATACGAGGAGGAAATTTAAGATAATTTTGATCTCTCTTTCCTTTTTAAAATTCCCGAGTGTCAAGATGATGCACTTCCATTCTTGGATTGTTTTCAATATGTTAATCCTAGTAGTGAATCAAATGCAACCAATCCTTTTGATCAATATGTAGCCTTCGGTCACAATCACTCTAATGATGATAATTATGTTGACGTAAGAAATGATGAATGAGTAAGTAAACCAATTGATCTTTTGGTTTCTAAGGAATATTTTAATTTAGATCTAGAATCTGATTTAGTCAAAGAATATTTTATTATTGAAACTTTCTCTTCATCTCACTATCCCTTGTTCTTGACTGTTTGCGATGTATTTACATGCGACGAAGATGATCCATTCTTTTCAAGTTCTCCATCTAGTGAGTTAAGTTCCAAATTGACACAAGGTATTGAGGTTATCCATGACATGAAAGCAAATAATCAAATCATTGAGTATTCCTTCCAGCACTCATCATCTCTTTTTTGCATGAAGACAACTCTTCAAATCATCTTGCTCATGAAATTTTTCTATTTCGTACATCTATGTATTTGCAATCAGAAGAATGTTCCAATTTGAGTAATCTGGTTGCTAAAGTTGAATAATCTAGTCACTTCAATAACAAAAGTGGCTACCACTTGGTTAGTAGTGGTCCCATTGAGATCAAATAAACTAGTTATCCTCACAAAATGCGTCATCTAATTCAAGCTCTAAGACGTGATTTTACAATCCTTGAAAGTTGTAGGACTTGGCAAGAAGTTGAGGCACTTCAACTTTCATATATGGTTATGTCAGGATCTCGCGACTCTAGTAAGCCCCCCCTGAACTGTGTTACATATCATTTCTCTTGCACAATCCTTCTCTTTACATGGTTTCACTCGATGTTAATTTCTTTTTGAAAGATGTTTGGTATTTCAAATGTAATCTTTCAAACTTTTAAAATTTAGTTTCTGATCAAATTCAAAATTTTATTTCACATGATACATCTCCATGCAAGGCTCTCCGCGCAAGGCTCTTATACTTAACTCAAGTTTGGAATATGTTTCTCTCCTAGAGTCATGGTATTGCGAACTTGATCATTTCAAAGTCTATCTTTGGCTGAAGGAATCAAGCATATCAGATTCATTTTCTTATAGTCACGTCCTAATTTCTCTTGTGAATGTTATATTTCAAGTATTTCCCTTCATCACAACTGAAATTATCTTGAGTAATCATCATGAATGCATGATTTATTGCATGAATCAAATTATTCCCCATTTACTATGTCCTGACAAGTCTCATGTGTTTGTTGTGCTAGCATTTGTTTTAAATTCTTTTGATTATTACGATGCTTGTATAGTTTATCATCGGTTATAGGGAGATGGTTTTCACGTTCAGCATGCGAGGAAGTTGATTCTATTGTTCAAAGCATTTACAAAGTTGTTCAAATTGGTTTATCTTTGTTAATTAAAAGTTGGCAGTCTAATGCTTTAATCAACCATCTGATCATGATTATGTCTCTAATGAATTTCATTCAAATTTTTATTTTTCAATCAACACATCCAATTATAGTTGTTTTAGATCCTTTGATATTTATGTTTTAACATCTCACCATCTAGGTACTTGTCAAGCAGTTGAGGTATCACACTTGTTGATGGTAATTATGTCAAGTCCTCGTTGTTTTGACATGCTTGATGAATATGAACAAATCTATTTTACCTCACAATATTCTCATAGCAATCCCTTTCCTCTAATTGAAAATTCATATTTTCAAAGATTTCCCGAGGGTTTTTGAATGATGGTTTTCATCTAAAAGGTAAGAATATGAACTGGTTAGAAGCAATGGCTATGGCCTATCTTTCTATTGACAAGAAATACCTCCAAATTCTTGTGCAATTTATTTAAGTTTTTATCTTTTATGTTTCACATTGATTTATGTCAGTTTTAATCGGTTATATCTTTGTGTATGTAGACTTGGAAAAGCTATAGTGGCTACATTGGAAATTTAATTATATGTGACCACAAAATTCTGGTTGTTTAGGTTAGGAGTAGCACTAGCTACATTCTAGTTTCCCCTCTCTTACGCTCATTTTGCACCTATTTTCCTTATTATTATTTTTGGTTTCTTGCTTTTGTCTTGCATCATGTTTCGGTTTAGATTCCTTATGCTTTTCTTTTGATTTTTCTTTATTTTTTTGTCATGTATTTTCTTTTAAGTTCTATTAATAAGAAAATACATGAAGGGTGTCTTGTTTGGGCTCAAAAGACAATGTGGCCAAATAAAAAAGGGGTTTGTGACACTAAAACATTTTTCTAACCTAAGGTCCTTCTACTCTACCCTGGTTACACGTTTTGGTTGATAATGTTCTGACATAAATTATGATACTTGCATAAGGAAATCTTTGTGTTGAACTATGATATCTAGGCCTATTCTAGAAACCTTACACCTTCACTCAGTTCTTTATGTTTTAGTGATTTCCATGCTTATCCAATTAAGTAGAAAAAGAGAAGGGGAAAAAGTAAATGAGAAACCAAAATCAAAGGTCTTTTTATGTTTCTATGAAGGAACAAACTCTTCTTCTCTCAATAAGTTTTGATCCCTCTTTCGCCCATGAAATGAATAAGTGCCTATGCACATTCCTCTATAAAATACATAAATAAAGGCAAAATAAGAGAAAGCGTTCATGTGAAGAGAAGTGAACCAAGAAACTCAATTGGCATACTTTCCATGCTCCTGGTAGTGGAGCAAATTTGTGTGTCTGTAGTGACTCCGTCGGGATATTGTCTAGCCCTACTGGCATTGGAGCGACACGAGATATGAAAAGCAATACTCAGAAAATCTAAAGCTCACGAACTATACTACTCTTCTCTAATTCGAAGCATTGTGATACTATTGATTTTATGTTTGTATTCAACCAATAAGGGACTATGCTTATTCAAAGGTTAAGTGGGGAGACCAAAGTGATTTGAACAATGAATCAAAATTTCCTAAAGAACTAGACCCAACATAAAGGAATCAACCTAAATTTTAAAAATACTTGAATTTTGGAGCCTACTTTCGATCTTGGAATTGGTCATTCCATAGTTACTTCTTGGTCGGTGGATGCTTTGTTAAGTCTTGGAGCTTGCTTTTGGATCGTAAGTGTCGAAGTCGCCTGCTTAGACATGCTTAAGTTTGTAATGCATTCATGAAATCATTCCTTCATGCAAGTTTGAACAGACGTGGCATAATCTATTAAGACAATGCATGTGCAATGTTCAATCCATGTGTGCAGTAAGTGTGCATGTCATTGACAATTCCTCACTTTGTTTGTGATTGTACTTCTTTTTTAATGAGTTTCTTCAATTGTTTCCTTTTGCCCACTTTCACCTTCATAGTGTCATTTTGATAATTATGACTATATTTCTTTCTTGTGTTCACTTTAATTAGTTTTTTTTCATGTTATCTTCAATCTGGGATGTGTCATTTTCATTTTTGTTTGCATATCATAAGTGTTGTTCACACCATTCTCTATATATAATAAATGTTGTCTTTCGGCATGTGAAGTGTCAGTCAATGCAAGAAAACTATTTTTGGTGTGTTTCCAAGTGTAATTTTTTCGTTAATGAGTTTTACTCAACATATAAACATGTATCGCACCCATTTCCAAAGTTTTAGGCATTATCGAAGAAGTTTCGTCACAATCATCGAAAACTCTATTTTTGGTGTCATAATTATCATCGCAACGTTAAACCAATGAGGGAAGTTTTTTGTTCATGTTTTCTAGATGATCTATGTTGTTTCATCAAGTGTTATAAGAGTGTGATCATATTCAAGTCCTATCATTGTTCACATCAGCTTCATCGATACCACACTTAGAAAAATTCAAAAAAAGTTCTGACCAAGCAACCTAACCTCGTCTGACCCTCTTGAACTATGCATTGTGAGGTATCAATCCTCAAGCTGAAACCTTACCTCTTGAAAATACACAATGCACAATTCCTGCCTCCTAGGATTGTGCACTACCCACTCTCACTGCTCAATCCCTGACCTTGATCTCCAAAACTACGCAATCATGTCCTCTAGATAGGCTTGAACTGTGTATTGCACATTCTCAGTCCTCAAGCGTTAGCCTTGATATCCTGAACTATGAAATTGTGTAATCACCTAGCATCCTTGCCTCTTAGAACTATGTAGTGCAAAAACTTAAGGCTCAAGCCTCTAGTATGAGTCCTTTAGTCCTTCAACTATGCAGTTCCTCTGTCCAGAACTCTAGAACAATGCATTGTGTAGTATCAAGGATCCAGCATCCATATTGCATCCTTAAGTCCCTCAACTGTACAATTCATTGACCTTTGCCCTCCCAAAACTGCATAGTGAGCATATTCATGCCTCAGTCCCTAGACTTAAACTCTTAAGCCCCTCAACTGCACAATCCCTTGAACTTATAAATCCTGAAATGTGCATTGGAAAATCTCAAGCCTCAATCCTAGACCTTTACCTATGGAACTAAATAATCCCTTAGCGAGTCACAGAATCAGTCACTAGTTCTAGCCCTAGCAGGTGAGTTCATGAAACATGTTAGGTTAGGGGTTCTCTAACTGATGTCAGCTTGTCATGAATGGTTTTTAGTTGTAGGTACTCTATCTTAACATGATAGGATGGTAATGGAGGAAAAGGAAAATGGGACCAGGCTAGAAGACACACATGGAGCTGAAGAGATAAGATGATCATCGAAAAAGAAGATGAAGGAAAACTAGGTTAGAATAGAAGACCAAATATTACGACTGCATGAAGACTCCATTTGATTCACAACACTTTGGAGGGTGGATATTAAGAAAAAAGCGTATCTCTCATGAAGATGAAGCATTTCACATCTCTTATTGAAGATAAAGGATAAGTAAGAATGGCTTGACATTTCCATGTCATCAAGAAGTATTTATGAGTAGTGTCATGCCATGTCATGTCATGTCATGAGTCATTACATGCCACATCATTCTTATGGATTATGTAATTTCTTATTCGAAAATGTATTGTAAAGTGGAAGTCCAAAGGACGTGTATACAAGATGAAGGGTCATGTAAAGTTGAAAAGTCATAGGAAGTCAAAGAATCATGAGGGTAGTCAAAAAGTCACAAGGGAGGTGAAGCATCACCCCATTGGTTATATATACAACCTCATTTTATGATCAAATGAAATTTTACATTTTATTCTCCCATAAGAAATCAGAGAAACAAAGTTAGTGTTGTTGGGGAGCAAGTTGTGGCTCCAATGCTCCACTATTGGAGCTATTAATGCTCGTTGTACTCATGTATATTGGGACTTATACTTAATTCTTGAAGCCTGATGGCTGATATGTTTTAATGCATGGATTTTGAATATTTGTAAGGTTGTTTTGTGAATATTTATGATTCATGTTTTCTTTCACCTTCACTAAAATAGTTGAACTATTTTGGTTATTTTAGTGCTTATCTAATTGAAAGTGTGTTGTAATGGTTGCAAAAATCATTGCATCTATGTGGACTATTCCACTTGATGTTAGGAAGTTATCTTTTCACTTGTGTGTGCCTCTTACAGGATGGTATTATTACCTTTCTCTTAGAGGCTCACCTTTCCTCACTATGTAGTAGAATAACCTAGATACACTTCCAACCAAACCTTCAACAAACACACTTACTTTCTTTTCGCAAAGGCATATACATGCTTCTCTCTCTTGCCGATAGCTAAAGCCAAGGCAAATCTATAATAGTACATGGAAACTAGGTTGATACTCTATATGGGGATCCCATTCCAAATGGTGTGAGGTCTCATTGGGAATTCACATTGGGGAGACCCCCTTGGTGGACATATCTCCAACACTATAAATAGAAGTGCTCTCCTAGATTTTTATGAGAATAGAGAATATCTTCTCTACTCTATGGTACACTTGCACCAACACATGAAAGACCTAGACCAATGACTGGAGTGAATTGAGAAACACCTTGGCATCACCACCCTAGTTGGAGGCATTCCAGGTTACAACGAGGATCCCATCTAGTTTGCAACTAGTAATTCAGATCCCTCTATTTACTCTTCTTCGATGTCCCTAGTTTCTTCTTCTGCTATCTTTCTCGGTTTGTTTCCATGGTTGAAAAGGATCATATTTTAGCCTTTGTATGCTAAATTTTGAACTTAGAGGAACCTTTATTTCTTCTTCCTCTCTAAGGAGGGCGAATTTTCGGATATGGTTAGGTCTTTCTAGTGACCAACTAGCTTAAACGTTTCAGTACTTTCATGTAATTGTTTTTAGAAGGCTATAAAAAAATTTACTCCACAAAGTGTGTGTGTGTATATATATATATATATTTAAATATATGACGATGATGAGTATGAACATCCACTATCCTCCAATGGGGCATCTTAATTAGCAATCATCATGACATGAAGTCTTTATGAATTTTTAGGTTCAAGGTTCAAATCCCACATGTTATACAATGTGGGTTGTGCATGGTGGCACTTATGGATTCACCTAGATTTTATGGTGGTAGTGGCTTAAATCAACCCCATGTCACATGATAATGAGACCAATTTAGCTACCGATTTCTCTATAAGTAAAAAATAAAAACAAAAAGGGGAATCCACTAAGACCTATATGGTCTAGTAACTTTTAGAATGTGAGAGATTAATCGAAATGCTTTAACATTTTATTTTGGTGCTCCAAAGGAAGTGAGAGAATCATTCAAAGATCACCATAATTTTTTAAACTTAAAACATCAAGAAGGTTGGTAATGTGACAAATATTTTGAAAATTATCTCTAGTGTGAGTATAAGAGGGAAAATTTGCACTTTTTATCTTCAATCCTCTTAGGAGTGCAAATGTGACAAACACTTTCTTTGATGGAGTTTTGGGAATTGACCAACTCCCGGTTCCACTTTGAATGTCATGAGAATTAGTTTTTTTCTTGTAAATGTTAATTTTATTCTTAACACTAGTCAATATAGGAAGATAATTGTTTTTTTTTACATTAGAGTTGATCACCTCCTTATAATATTATAGTTTCCTTTTTATCTCTAGCCATTAATTTCCCATAATTTCTCCTCACGAAGGTAATGATATTTTCAATACTATTTGGATTATATAAGATGATCTCCTCCTTTATTCCACAATGGTCCTACCAAGATTGGGCATTCTTAAGCCATCGTTACTTGAGTTCAAGGTGGGGGTTTTGATTAGAGTTAGAAGCAAGTTTAGGGAATTTCTTCATATCCATGTTGTATAGATTCTTATACATAAGATAATATTCATATCCATTCTCTAAATGGGGGGAAAGCTTTATTTAATCATAATGATAAGGTAGGGGTATTTCCGTAATCTTGGGCTTGTACGCTATATATCTCTTTTGGATTTGTTTAATCTTCCTCTACAACTCTCTAGATATATTGCAACACCAAACCTCAAATCCATATAAAATAATGGGAGTGAAGAGAGTCTCAAAAAGGAGTTTTTAAAATCCCATAGCCAAGGATTTGTTGACTTACAATTGTTTTCAATCCCATAGTAAGTTTTCCAACCTCTAGTTATCCTTTTCTAAATGCTATAATTTCAAGAGAGCTTATGATGGATGTTTCTTAATAGATATTTATATAAATAAACTTCCTCCAAGCAGTTCTTTTCATAAACAAATTTATCATAGGTGATCTCTTTGGATTTAGTTATCATGAATTTTGTTTTATTGGTATTAACAATCATACCACTCTTGGAGCATTTTGAGTTGCTTTCCAAGATCATTCTAATGCCCTCCTCCCACATCTACCCAAGTAACCGACCAACTGGGGTTAACATGTGATGAGACGATACTATGATGGGATTCAACCTCCTATGTGACCTTAATGAAGTGAAATCAATGAAAACACAAAATACATACCTTCCATATTAGAAAAAGGACTCCTAGGAACCTTCCGAGCCTCTCAAGTAATCAGCCCCTGAGTCCCACTATGTTTTTAGACCAATTAAGCCCGAGATGATCTCGTGATATGGGCTTTCATGCATCCAAAAGGCTTTGGATGATCCCACATGATGGTATGCCAATGTCGAGAGACTATTTTTCTTAGTGTAATGACAGTGTTCTTGGGATTTCAACCAATTTTTTAGGCCTAAAGCCTATGTCACTACCTAGAACTAAATGACACCTTTAAAAAAGAAATATAACAAGGGAATGATGGTACAAATGCAATTACTTTAACAAACCTTTGATTGGAACCCTACTAACCATGATATCCATTTTGTTAAACATATCACAAATATATAATTTATAGGTGTAAACAATAGATCTGAGCATAGGGGTCTCATACGTATCTGAGAATAACTAAGAAGAATTGCTTCTTTATATCATTATGTTCTTTATCATCTATTAGTTAATAGATACATTTTTCATTGATTTACGAATCAAAACATGAGGAAATCCATGCATCATCATTGTCGTAATACATTCTTATAACCAACTTAATAACAATAGAAATATCAAGGATAAAACAACCATAGAATCCACATATAAACTAGTACATTTACACATAAGATACCAAGTAAAGAACCTCTTATTAATGAATATAAATTCCAACCTGGGATGCTACTACAACTTTCCACCCAACTATATAATGGTTGAGCCAATTCTCTCTTCAATTATTCACCCACGTGCCATATTCCAAGCATGAATGTTAGACTCAAAGCAAAGGAACCAACCAGGGAATCCTGAGGCTAAACCACCTCATGCTCATCAATAAAAATAAGTCCATACCGCAATACACAACGTATCACTAAGCGAACATAATAAACATGTAATAATATGCTTCACCATGATATCCACTAGATAACTAGGCCAAAATTAGAATGGATGCCACTAGATTTCGCCACCTACACTGTGAGCAATTTTCCTATCTCCTAGTCTCTCAAGCTTTACGGCAATCCACAGTCCAATCCAAGGATCACTGAAACCTAAACCAAGACACCACCCTCCAGGATTTACCATATATCTCGCCATACATCAGTAAGGATTCCTAGGCCTAGTAGAGGGAAACCATAACTAGGATTTATTGCATATTCCTGCATTCACCGGTGAAGGATTCCTAGGCCCACCGAGTCAACACAAAATTTAGCTTTACCACAACCCAAAATCCATTTCAAGGGTCACTAGGCCATGTATTCTATCATTCATAGATTCACCTCACTCATCTTTGAATCCATCCAACAATGTAGCTCAACCAAAACATGAGAAACCCATCACACCATGGCTTTCTGGAAATGGAAAGGCTAGGTTGAAAACACTGTCACACCTAAAAATACCATTCCATAACAAAAAAAAACCACATGGAATACCATGCATGCTAAATCTAAGGTATGCACACATTCAAATCAATACTTACAAAGAATCTTGTTGTAACTACTTTATCCTACTCTTCCTTGTCTATTTTTTCCATCCTCTTGCCTTCTATTCCTTTCTTTACCCAATGAAAAACCTGAGAAAAAGCTTATGAGTTGATCCTCAAAAGCCTTTTTATTAATGATGCATCTATTTTATTCATTTGCCATTATTTTCCTTCAATTTCCTCCTCACATGCGACCTATGACCTTTCACATTTTTTTCTCCTAATTTCCATTATTTTCATGAATAAATGTGCCAAAAATTCCATTTTTCCTTTCCAACGCCTTAGTCATTTCCTTTGCAAATTTCGTTTAGCCATAATAACCAAAATGAACACCCACTATGATGTTTTTTGGACCATTCATCTTGGAATGTGTCCCATGACCATGGTCTTATATACTATTACATGTATTTTTAAACAGGGTTGTTATAGAGCCCTCCCTCTTGGGGGGACACCATCCTTGGTGTTCAATGACACCTATAACCAACAAGACTGCTGAAAACAAAACATACTACCCATGTAGATTTATAACATAGCTCAATGTTGTATTTACAATGACCACTGCTCAAATATGGCAAACATACCATTTACTAGAGCTTTATAATCCAACTCATTAAGATATTTACAATAAAAACCACATATACTTAAGCACATTTTCTTCAACCAGTAAATTATACTATTTGTGGATCTTTATAAACCAGATCAATACAATATTTTCAATAATATACACATTTTCTTAACTAGCAAATAAAAGAATATGATGCTTGTTTCAATCAACAAGGGAATCCAGGGACTCACACCTCCACCCTCAAAAGTAGTACCAGGATTCACCTCCTTCCCAGGAAGTCCATAATCTACTATCAATGTCAAAGCTGCATCTAATGTCTAGCACTACAATCCTGCACCACCTGTACTTTCAGTGAGTAGTTATTGTCTTACTATTCTAGGGAATAGTGCCAATGTGCATATGATTCCTTTTGAAAATTACAATGACCAAAACAAATCCATTCCAAACCCTTACTTCTCTACTACATAGTCCCTCGGTCAATCCAGCCCACCCCTTATGTGCAATCACTCACCTTCCAAGTTCCCCAGCATCCCCTATCCTAGGTGATCCATCGTTTAGCAAGGCTTACTCTCATGGGAAGGTCAGACAACCGTGGCATATACCTGCCTCAAAAGCATCATATCGGTCATAGCATTCTCATGGAAATCAATGGAAATTATTGGGTACTAGTGTCCTATAATGGCCCTTCTCCTAAAGTTCTTTACCAGCATACTTCTACATGTTCCACTTCCTTTCACTAACGTTGCTATTATTGTAGTTAGTTTCAAACACCTAGCTAAGAATTTCCATGCTTTTTGTACCAAGCACATAACTTGCATTATATTTAAAATAAATTAAATAAATGCAAATCATACCTCATTAGTAGCTCGTCAATAAGGTAGACTTGCAATCATGTTTAGTTCTTGTCACAATAAGTCAAACTAACTATTTGATCAAATCATCATGAATAAACATATCACATCCGGTTAGCTCAAACTCAACCATCATAAATTAAAACCACGAATCTCATGAAATCATCATAAACCATAATCTTAAATCACATGTAACCATCACAAGTCATAATCATAGATCACATGTATAGTAAAAATGAAATAAAATATAGATACTTATCCTTTAATCAATCCTTACCTTCTACCATCATCCTCATTTTGTACACACATCGGATGGCTTACGATACTCAGAAAATAGCGAGTGCCTTTTTCCTCAACCATGTACACATACACATAGTGTACATCCCACACATACAACCACACATGGCATACAACACCATGTAATAAATGCACCTACAACAAACATACAATTCAAACCTACACCCAGTGTACAACACAACACGTACATACACCTACACCCTCTATACGACACAACAAAAATATGTGCACAAAATACAACACAACGAATACACATTTAAGAATACCATGATTGCACAATGAACATAGATACTACCATATGTACATAATACAAAATGTACGACATGCTCATAATATTGCATGTACACCAGTACCACATATACAACATGTACATAGTACCACCTATACACCTGCATAATGTGTACACAACATCACATGTAAATGCCACCACCTTGACAACATGCACAGAACACCACATGTACATCACACCACCTATAAAACATAACTACATGCATGACATGTACAACATGAACACAACACCACATGCACACATGAACACATGTAAAATCATGCACACAACACCATATGTACATGGCACTACATATACAGCATGTGCATAACATCATATGTACACAACACCTCATATCCAACATGCGCACAATACCATATTCACATAACACCCCATATCCAATATGTGCACAGTACAATATGTACGCAACCGTACATATCCAACATGTACATAGCACCATCTATACCCACCACTGCATGTGTAATATACACACAACACCATATATACAACATGCATACAACATCATATGTACACAATACTACATATACAACATTACATGTCACCATAGCTACAATCATTGAATATACAATATGCACGACAGATACACAACAATAGGACGTCACATCGAAACCTATACTGCCTCTACCAAGCAACCTTGCTTCTAGTGTCTCTCTATCATCAATGCTTATCCTAGCATGTCACAATGCACATTTCTTTCATTCCATTGATGTATCCTTCGGTGTTACCTATCATAACATAAAGATAGAAATAATACAAGCATACAATATCAATTCATATCTACATGATACTAGCCCCATATATTTTTCATAACTACTCTCCTCACTTGATTCCCAGAAAGACCAAGAACCTCATCATGCCACTCACCTGCATAAGCAATCATTCATGAACAAGAATGATCCCTGGTGACCTTGTAGGGTAGTGACATAAATAGATAGATACATACATATATATAAACATAGGCATAAAACAATCATGATCCTTTGAGACAACAACATACATACACACATATATACATATAAACATTAGCATTAAATAACCATGAGCCATGATGAACTTGTTAGACATGACATACATACATATATACATATATATATAAACATGAAAATAATCATGATCATAAAATTATTACACGGATAGCATAAAGTCACAATTAAGAGAACTGCCTTATGTGTTCACAAGATGCACAACATTGAGAAAAATCATTCCCAATGTAGCTAAGGAATTGGATGCCTCACATCCAGTCACTTTACCTTTCCTAATTAATTTTTTCATGACTCTTCTACCATAGTTCATTTATCCCAATGGGCCCAATCATTCCAACTGGTTGTCATACTCTTGCCTTTAACATCCCTTATACATGCATTGAGATTCATCCATCCTTACATCCCCTGTTGGGTTTCATTAAACTCTTCTTGAGCTCCATTGAATTTCCTCTTTCCCGACCAATTCTGAAGGCTCTCAAAACATAAAAGGAAATACAAATAAGAGAGAAAGCTAAACCATGAAAACGAATAACAATATGACACCACAAAAAAATCGGTATGGCCATACACCAGACATAAACAAGGCCACAATCGAGCATAACAAATCACAAAATACCAAAATAAAAAGGCTAGCAATAAACACCATGACTCAATCCCTATAATTCTCAATGAAAGCTCACCAGATCTTTCTTTAAGATTTCATAGCAACCTCACTTGCCATGCAAATCCATGCATCAAACTACCATAAACACATAATTGTCAATGTATAAAGAAATATAACAATATAACAATTAGCTTACCTTGTTATTCCAAGCACATTGTCTTGTAGGTAAACACATCTGTGCCATGTCTCAAGGGACTCCAATTCCATTGAGAGATGTAGCTATAACTATACACTAGCTGTTATACCTGTCAAATAGATGTTCATGAATATAGCACATACCCACATAATTTTAGACAAGATTAGGGTTAAGAAGTAGGGACAATTTTAAGGATGGAACATTGTCTCGAAGTTTAAAAACATTGGCAAATATCACTATTCCATAATATGAAAACTATAAAATATTTATTGATGTATTTGTAAATTTTTCAAATTTATAATTTTTTTTGTATATACTCTCTATATAATGTTGGATATTTTTATGGTAAAAATAATTTTATTTTGTAAAATTTGGGCAAATCATTTTTATAAAAAATGGAAATTGGCAAATCTTATTTTTGGAAAAATCATGGAAAATTAGCCCACCTGGGAATATTAGCCCCAAAAATTTCCCATGTTAAGAAGACTTCCTATATGCAAAGCATTCATTCGTTCAAAACTGTGGTATTTAAACATAGATAAAGGAATTCTCAACCAATTCCTTTATTTTACATTTTACCTTGCTACAATTGATTCTAGTACATGCTATCACATCACCCAACTATTAGTTATATAAAGAAATCAACTATTACCTTTTCATGCTAATATAAAGTATGTTTCCCACAATTGCTCACATATGTTGATGACATGTTCCAAAGATCAAGACAACATATCTATTAATTTGAAATCAATATTTACCGAGTCTAACAACCATGTCATAATCCACAATCAACTCACATTCGTTGGTTATAATACATAATTCTACAACTATCACCTCCTTACACTCAAGTACATGTTGGGTTGTGTTATATTCTTTCCATGACTAGCTACCCTAGTTAACTGGGGGGTTAGAGGGTAGGAAAAGCCTCCCCTTCATTGCACTGATTGTGTAGCAAGGGGGTCACAGGGGGTTTGAGGGGGCGGGTATCCGCCCTCTACGAGGTTTAGGGTAGTGCCGCGGGGATTTTTTTTTTTTGGACCCTATATTAGGTGGAGCAAAACTACCTATGGTTTTGTGCATGGTTTTGTGTGTAATGGTTTTCGGTCCATGGCATTGGATGCTTTAGCATGTATGTATATGTATTATAACATTGAAAGAAAAATAATGAAAAATCAAGCTGGTAGTCCCGGTTTGGGGATCCAAGGGAAATCTCTATGTATATGTGTTTTATGTGTTATGTTCTCGCTATTGTTTATTTTCTATTTTTAGAATTCATATGCAGGTAATTTTTATACGGGGTTAAAACCTACATTTAATGTCAAAGCTTTTTTGGCTTCAAGGGGACGCCTTTATTATTGAGTGGTTTCAATTGAACCTGTGTTAGACCCTGTTCAGTAAGAGATTTGTGGAATAGATTTTGGTGGTGAAAGAAGATGGCGAGTAGTGGAAAGATAGAGATCGAGAAATTTAATGGTTAGAGTTTTGAGTTATGGAAACTCAAGATGGAGGATCTATTGGTAGATAAAGATCAGTGGATCGTGATAGATCTGGGTACTAAACCAACGACAATGTTCGATGAAGAATGGAAGAGGTTGGATCAGAAGGAAAAGAGCACAATACGATTGTGTGTCTCAGATTCATTGTTGATGAATGTATTCGGGGAAGCTATAGCTAAGGCTTTGTGGGTCATGTTAGGGACTTTGTACCAATCTAAGTCTCTAGTGAATAAATTGTTCCTACGAAAAAAGTTGTACAACCTGGGGATGAAATATGGAGACGTGGTGACAGAGCATATGAACACATTTAATACTATGGTAAGTTAGTTATTATATTTTGATATTAAAATTTCAAATGAGGATGAGTGCATCAACTTGTTGTGTTATCTACCAGATTCGTGGGATAGTCTGGTTATTGCAATAGGTAGCAATGTAACTGCCTTGCAGTCTGATGAAATAGCCTCATCCTTACCGATGGAGGAGATGAGACAGAAAAATATGGAGAGCCAGAATGGTGATGCATTTTATGTACGATGAAGGTCCCTCAATGGAAAAAAATAATAAGTCATCGAGTGGGAGATATAAATCTAGAGGGAGATCTAAATATCTAGGAAAACTTGTAAAGGTGGTGTGCTGGAAATACGGAAAGGAAGGGCACTACAAAAGGGATTGTAAATCTAAATTTCTTGACAAATGAAAGGGATCTGATGATGCTCCTCCTCGAGAAGCGAAAACCACCTTAAATGAAGGAGGGGATGTGTACCTGCCTTCTTCAAGTACACATGTAGATCATGAGGCACAATTGATTGACTTAGGCGCAACCTTTTACTTCACTCCCCATAGAGTGTGGTTCTGCGAGTATGGGAAATATGATGGTGGTGATGTCTTATTGGGGCATGACAAGAAGGCTAGAATTGTTGGTCACGAAAAATTAAAGTTGAAGTTGCAAGCTGGAAGGGTTAGAACACTTTCAGGTGTTCTACATATTCCCGCATTGACCACAAATATGATTTTTGTAAGAAAGTTGGATGATGCAGGTGTAAAAATAGTTTTTGAGAAAGATACCTACAATATGGTTCAGGGGGCACTGGTATTCATGCAGGGAGTTTGGATTGGAACTATGTACAAGCTGCAAGGTAGCACTATTATTGATGGGTGTAATAGTTCTGTGGTTCTTGAAAGTGGAGCAGAAAATCTAGTGGTCTCTGGAGAAAAGACAATGCTATGGCATCAAAGGCTTCGATATGTTGGAGAGAAGGACCTTAAAATAGTTCATGGTAAAGGTATGGTAGAAGATATGACTAATAGCTCTTTTGATTTTTATTTCTGTGAAAATTGTGTATATGGGAAGCCAAATAAGATGAGTTTCCCCTCTGGTGGTAAGAGGGCAAAACATATATTATAGCTTGTGCACATTGATTTGTTTGGACCTATGAAGGTTCCATCACTAGGTAATTCTGTGCACTATGTATCATTTATAGATTAATTCTCAAGGAATACATGGTTATATTTCCTCAAAAAGAAATCTCAAGTCTTTGACAGGTTTAAATAATTTAAGGTTGTGGTGGAAAACCAGATAGAGAAGAAGATAAAGGTGCTGAAAGAGATAACGGTGGAGAGTTTTGTAGTAAAACATTTGAAGAATTCTATAAGAATTGTGGTATAGAATGATAGAAGACTACTCCATACACACCTGACCAAAAGGGAGTCGCATAAAGAATGAACAAGAAGTTGATGGAAAGGGCAAGAAGCATGCTCAGTGGTGTTAGGTTAGAACATGAATTCTTGGCAGAGGCAGTAGAGACAACATGTTACATGGTCAATAGATCATCTTCATCAATGTTGGAGGATACAACTCCACAAGAGGTATGGACTGGTAAGAAGCCCTCTCCTTCACATCTGAGGGTGTTTGGATGTGATGCATAGGTACATATTGTAAAGGAGAAAAGAACAAAGTTGGATAGTAAATCTGAAAAGTGCATCTTTATTGGCTATAAGGATGGTTTAAAGGGTTATAAGATTTGGAACCCAGTAACAAGGAAGGTTGTGTTCAACCGAGATATGGTGTTCAGAGAGGTGAAAAATGTCATTAAACATGAAGTCCCATCAAAGGAACCTAAGCAAATAGATTTTGAGCTAAAGAAGGAAGAATCAAACTCTAAAGTAGAAGAGGAATGAGAATATGAAGAGCCACAAAATCCAGTTGTGAGAATATGAGTTTGAGAAAGAAGGAAACTAGAAAGGTATTGTCCATCTGCTTTTTGTTCAAATTTTTCCTTATCGATTACTAATGATGATCCTAGAACCGTGAAGGAATTAGTAGATTCAGAGGATGGAAAACTGTGGAAAGAGGCCATGGTTGATGCAATGGCATCTTTGCACAAAAATGAGGCTTAGGATCTGGTGGAGTTGTCAATTGAAAGGAAACTCATTGGCAGAAAATGCATGTTCAAGAAGAAGACAAATGCAAAAGGAAAGGTGGAGAAATACAAAGCTTGGTTGGTAGCAAAAGGTTATTCCCACATGTCGGGAATTGATTTTGGTGATATTTTTTCTCTTGTTGCCATGGTAGCTTCTATTAGATTACTTTTATCTAGTGCTACTGCTTTTGATTTTGAGGTAGAATGGACAGTTGTGAAGACAACATTTCTCCACCAGGATCTGGAAGAGGAGATCTACATGAAGCAACCTGAAGGCTTTGTAGTTAAGGGTAAGAAGGAACTGGTATGCAAGTTAAAGAAGTCTTTGCATGGGCTAAAATAGTCACCAAGGATGTGGTATCAAAAATTTGATACATTTATACAGGGACTTGGCTTCACCAGAAGTAAAGAAGATCAGTGTCTGTATTTTAAATTAATTGGTGATGGTATTATTTATTTGGTCTTGCATGTGGATGACATGTTGCTGGTTGGAAATGACAAAGAAATTATCGAGGATTTGAAGACCCAATTGTCCTCCAAATTCGACATGAAAGATCTTGATGCTGCAAACTATATTTTGGGTATGGAAATTAAAAGAGATCAAGCAAAGAGGAAGCTATGGTTAAACTAGAGGAAGTATGATGAGAAAATACTGTAGAGGTTTAATATGCACGATAGTAAACCAGTAAAGGTTCGTATTCCTGTTGGTGTAAAGTTATCTTTTGAACAGTGTCCCAAGGCACAAGAAGAGGAAGAGGATGTCCCATGTCCCATATGAAAGTGCAGTCAGTAGCTTGATGTATGTGATTGTTTGTACTAGAAAAGACATTGCACATCAAGTGGGCGTATTGAGCAGATTTATGTCAAAACCAGGAAAACAACATTGGACAATAGTGAAGCGGGTTTTAAGGTATTTCCGTGGCACTAGTGATTATGGTTTGTGCTACCAAGGAAGACTAGGATTGGATAGAGTTTCTGACATCAATGGCTTTGTTGATGCTGACTGGTTTGGAGATCCAGATTAGAGAAGATCTACAAGTGGGTATGTGTTTAACCAATTTTGAGGTGTAGTTAGTTGAATGAGTAAGAAACAATTTGTAGTGGCATTATCAACTACAGAGGCAGAATACATGGCAGCCACTCATGTAAGAAAGGAAGCAGTTTGGTTATAGAGGTTGTGTTCAAGTATGGGGTTAATGCAGGGATCTATAAAGATAGACTGTGACAGCCAAAATACATTTTTATTGGTAAATAGCCCTGCTTACCATTCAAAGACAAAGCATATTGATGTTCAGTATCACTTCGTGAGGGATATGATGGAAGACAAGAAGATGTTGTTGGTAAAGGTAGACACTTTGAAGAATATTACAAATGCATTGACAAAATATGTGAGCTTTGATAAGTTCTCTTAGTGTAGAGAAACAATGGGTGTTGCAGGGCTGGATAAATGACTAAACCTTCCTGTGGAAAGAAAACAACAAGTGGGAGAATGTTGGGTTGTGTTATATTCTTTCCAAGACTATCTACCCTAGTTAATCAGGGGGTTAGAGTCCCCCCTTCATTGCACCGATTGTGTAGTGGGCGTGGAAACCCCTCCTATCCAAGGGGTCCGAGAGGGGTGAGTAGTCCTACTCTACAGGGTTTGGGGCAGTGCCCTGAGGATTTTTTTTTTCGGGACCCTATATTAGGTGGGGTGAAGATACCTATGGTTTTGTGCATGGTTTTCACACATGGTTTTGAGTGTGATGTTTTTCAGTCCATGGTATGGGATGCTTCAACATGTATATATATGTATTTTAACATTGAAAGGAACATAATGGAAAATCAAGGTAGTAGTCCCAATTTTAGGGTCCAGTGGAATATCTCTATGTATATGTGTTTTATGTGTTATGCTCTTTCTATTGTTTATTTTCTGTTTTAAAATTTGTATGCAGGTAATTTATGTATGGGACTAAAACCTACATTAGATATATGTTGTCTCAAGACATATGTATTAGTAAAACCATCTTAAGACAAGATCACTTTGGTAATAAATCTTATAAACACATTATCATATCATTCAAGTAATAAAACATTTAGACAACATATAGATGACATAATAGACACCAAACCCTAAAACATGAAATAGACAACATAATCAAACAATCAAGCACAAAGTAGACAACATAAGCAAGCTCATACCTTAATGTATCTCAGGGGAGGATACCTTGTCCACACAATCAATCTGGTTAGCATGATATAACTTCACAACACATCATATCAACACAAATAAGATCATGAGATCTATAAGAATAACTAACTAAGAGTCTCACATAATAAACCCATAAAAAATTATCATTCGTACATACTAATCATATCTACAGAGTTAGTCTACATTAGTATGACATAACTTCATGACATATCAACTCAAACATAAATAAGGTCATGATAGCCATGAAAATAACTAGCTAACATGTTCACATTATAAACTCACAAATAATTGTCGTTCATACATAACAATCACATATGTGCAATTAGTCTAGATTAGTACAACACAATGTCACAAATAAGTCGACTCATACCTGAATGTCATAACCTTTACCCTCTGCATAAGCCAATCCAATTTAGCATGATACATATAACATCAAGATATTAATGCTATAACCCTAATCATCAAGTGAACTAATAGATAATAACGACAACTTAACCTATAACATACTCGTAAACAACATATAACCTAATCATTAAGTTATATAACATAAAACATCAACAAAAACAAGGTATACAACCACATGTTGCTATCATTCATGAGTATCTGACACATGTGCATATGACTACATTAATAAACTAGCATCTATCATGCATGTATCCATAACATCAATAGAATGAAAGGAATACACATAACCACAATGCATATAACAATTTTTAACCTACATACCTGGATGCCCAACATACAAACATGTATAATGACACACTCTTGCCTCAAGTTCCAATGTTGCAACTTCACTTTAATGATTTGCATCTCCTTCTCTATCTTAGTCAACACATTAGCATCATAACATACCAATATCATCATGATTACCTAATCTCATACAATGACCTCATGCACAATAACCTTAACCATAAAAATGCATGCATAACAACAAATAGACACTAACATGCATAACAAATGCATATACAAAGATAGACTCATGACGACACATCCCACAACAACACCATTAACCTTCACATGGCGACATCACTACAACCATGATCAACACCATGAAAATGCAACAAGCACATGGAATACAAGAATAAGGAAAACATATCCAACCAACATGAATGCATGACAAACACACTGCCCATCTAGTTTGAGGGGTGAACCATGCTCTAATACCACTTTGTAACACCCTCCTCCTACATCTACCCAAGTAACCAGCCAACTGGGGTAAACATGTGACAAGAGGCTACTATGATGGGATTCAACTTCCTATGTGAGCTTAAGGAATTGGAATTAACTAAAACATAACATAGAGACCTTCAACATCAACAAGAGGACTCCCAGGAACCTTCCCAACCTCTCAGGTAACTAGCCCCTAGGTCCCACTGGTTTTTTAGACCAATTAACCCATGAAAATTCCCATTATATAGGCATGCATGCCTCTAGAAGGCTCTGGACACTCCAACAGGATAGTATGCTAATGTCTAGGGACTATTTTTCTCAGTGTTGTGCCAACGTCCCTGAAATTTGAGCCATTTTTCAAGCCCATAGCCTAAGTGACTACCCATAACTAAATGGCACTTTTAGAATAGAAATATAATAAGGGAATGATGGTATAAATTCAATTACTAAAACAATCGTTTAACTATATCCCTACTAACCATGACAGGAATTTCGTCAAACATATCATAAATATGTAATCTATACGTGTAAACAACAAATTTGAGCATAGGGGTGTCATACTTATATGAGAATCACTAAGAATCATTATTCTCTTATATCGTTAGCTGAATTATCATCTATTAGGGCATAGATACATTGTTCATTCATTTACCAATCAAAACATGAGGAAGGCCATACATCATCACTATCATAATACATGCTTATAACCAACATAATAAAAACAAAAATATCAAGGATACATAAACCATAGAATCCACATATAAACCAGTACATTTACACATAGGATTCTAAAGAAAGAGCCTCTTATTAATTAATGCAAAATCCAACCCGAGATGCTACTACCATGTTCCACTTGACCATAGAATGGCTGAGCCAATTCTCTCTTCAGCCATTCAACCCAATGCCATATTCCAAGCATGAATGTGGGACTAAAACCAAAAGGACTAACAGGTCATCCCAAGGCTAAACGACCTCACTCTCATCAATAGAAACCTGCCTTTACCACAATCCACACTATATCACTAGGCCAACATAATAAATATGTAATAACAATCTTTACCATGATCTCCACTAGATCGCTAGGAAAAAGTAACAATGGATTCCACCAGATTTATACACCTACACTGTGAGGAATTTTCCTGTTTCCTAGTCTCTCAAGCTTTATCACATTCCACACTTTGATCCAGGGATAACTAGGCCCTAAACTGGGACAAAGTTATGTAGGCTTTACCACATATCCCACCATTCACCGACAAGGATTCCTTGCCCTAATCAAGGGCAAACACCTCTAGAATTTACTATATATCTTGTCAGTCATTGGTTGAGGATTCCTAAGCCTACCGAGGCAATACATAATCTATCTTTACCACAATCCATAGTCTGATTTAGGGGTCACTAGGCCATGTGTTCTATCATTCAAAGATCCACCTCACTCATCTTTGAATTCATCTAGCAATCCATCTCAACCAAAACATGAGAACCCCATCACACCATGGTTATCTAGAAATGGCAAGGCTGGGCTAAAAACAATGTTACAATTGGAAAAACACATGCCATAATAGCAAAGAACCACATGAAATACCATGCGTGCCAAATGTAGTAAGGAAATGACACATGCAAATTGATACGTGTAAAGAATCTTGTTGTAGCTACTTGATCTTACTTCCTTTCTTGCTCCTTCCTTCCTCTTTCCTTTTTTACCTTTCTTGATCCAACATAAAACCTGAGAAAAAGCTTTCCAACTGATCCTCATAAGCCTTTTTATTAATAAGGCCTCTATTTTCTTCATTTTCCATTATTTTCCTTCAATTTCCTCCTCACATGCAACCTATGACCTTTCCCTTCCTTTTCTCCTAATTTCCATTATTTTCATAAATAAATGTGCCAAAAATGCCATTTTGTGTTTGCCAATTTCCTTTAGCCATAATAACCGAAATGAACACTCACTAGGATGTTTTCCCACCATTTAACTTGGAATATGTGTCTCATGACCGTCGTCTTATATACTATTACATGGATTTTTTACTAGGGTTGTTACAATCATAATGACTCCTCGCTAAAAAATAATGTCATTGGCATAAAGGAGAAGGGTTATGGGCATACTAGTGAGCGTGGATCCAACACAAACGTCATCTTCCAAACACTCTGGTAGCTTATCAATGTATATGCCAAAAATAGTAGGGGACAAGGGACACCCTTGCTTGCCTCTAATATTGCATTTATTTTCTTTCGACCAATCTTCAATGTTTTTAATCCTGGAAATA
The DNA here is from genome assembly GCA_000404065.3 of Pinus taeda. Lineage (NCBI taxonomy): Eukaryota > Viridiplantae > Streptophyta > Pinopsida > Pinales > Pinaceae > Pinus > Pinus taeda. Next base: position 11,264 of record APFE030897716.1, on the reverse strand, counting down.
ATGTTCTCATACAAGCTTGTCCCAACAACCCTCAAGTCAAGATGATCTATTATCTCTTCTAGTCTCTTCCATAGCTTTCTTTAGAAATCGTTTCAGAAACATTTATAAAGTCATCAAAGCAATTAGAAGTCATACAACTTGGCTAAAATGTGGTTAATCACAATGGTCTTGTAATTAGAGGAAACTATTTTATCCTCACTCTTAAAGATAAATGGTCTTTTAATTAGAGGAAATTATTTTATCCTCACTCTTAAAGATAAGTACAATCAGGCTTCGCATCAAAGGTTTAAGGAATCCTTGCTTCCTTGCCAAATTAAAGAGCTTGTGTATGTCCAAGATGATGATAGATTCTCCCATTTTAGAAATTTCAAGTTGGTAGCCTTCAATGTCCTTAGCTTTCCTATTAGTGAGTTTCTTAAGGCCAAACTCCATGTATTCGAAAGAAACAATATCAATCATCCTCTATAAGAGTGTTCAAAATGGTTTCCATCACATTAGGGGATCCATAAATGTTTTACGGAAAATATTCCATTTTTTTTTCTTTGGTTTAGCCGATGAGACATCTCTAGGAGATTGAACTTTCCATCACTTGGATACAAAGGGTTTTCCAACATGTTTATTTCCGATTGTGCTACTACCCACAAACGTAAATATTCCACTTATTTAAGGGAATTAAATGGTTGTTTTCAGTCTTATGAATTTGAATTTTTCTCTAATAATGATGATAATGATAATGGTTAACATCCACATTTTGATCTAGTAATACTTTTAATATTTTCCTTATTGTACCAAATGATCTTTTTATTTATTGATTAATGGTTTAGTGAAGATTGGACAACCTTATGTCAACCTTGCTCGAATTGAAGGTGATTTTGGATGGACTTAAAGGAGATTTTAATAAGACCCTTATACTCATGTTGTTAAACATGTTCATGATTATCTCTCAATGAGAAAAAGGCTTGCTCATGTGAAAATAGAATATTAAAGCATATTTTCTTTAATTTTAAGATTATATGTTTTAAAAGAATTTTAGATATGTTTTATCATACATCTCCAAATTATCTATTAAGAATAACAATTTACAATTATTTATTGAAAATAATAAAACATTTTGAAAAATTATTGTTTGCAAAAGTTGAAAACAAATTAGTTAAAAGAAATACCATTAAATAACGAAAAGTAATATT